>CM050404.1:39877882-40005488 GCA_027580255.1 Therioaphis trifolii
AATTTTTTAAATTCAAAAGACTGAATTATTTAAGTTTAAATTGTTCTGATACATAATATTATTCTGTTATTCAACAATACACAATACATTTTTGTTTTATTATTTAAAACATGTTATTATTATTGGTTGTACACTCACACATCTAAAATACAATTAAACAATATAGATACACAAGTATATCATCATATTATTACTGTTATTTATTTTTTTCAGTATTCAATATATTTTTACGAAAAACAATATTTTTTCATAAAAGAATATTTTTGAATATTGAAGAATATTTTGATGAAATTATAGAGCATAGAAACATCTTATTTCTATGGTTTTAAGTGCATATAAATCCGGTCTCTATAGTACGCGAGGCGAAAAGTGAGCCGCGATCGTCGCACGCCAAGCGCCAAGCGGCTGTTTTTCGTCAGGGTTCTCCGCCTATTCCTACTGTTTTCCCGCCTATTAAGTAATTTCGTGTAAACTCGTATCTCGAAAGTCGAATGACTAACCAAACGTCATTGCACACAAACGTAGAACCCCTGAAACCAGAAAAAATGACCGCTTGGCACGCGACGATCACGGCTCACTTTTCGCCTCGCGTACTATAGTTATTAGATTATACAGGTTGCCTCACTTTGGAATTATTAAAAATGGGAGTGGGGGAAATACACTCTGACGTCACTGCCGGAACACTGGCTATAGATTTCAGATTTGTGCGTTTGCGTTATGCTCACTAGCTGTTTATTGTGAAATCGAGTTGTTTTTTTTCCGAATATTATAATAATTTATTATTATTAATTTATTTATACAAATTTTATATACTTCTTGTATAATTATAATAATAATGAGTTCCAGAGGTGGTGGTTGTAATTGTGCTATTGCGACGTGTGATTTGTATTCCGCCAAAACAAAAAAAACTGGAATGACTGATACTTCATTTCACAGGTAGGTACTTATTTATTAATTCTGATTTCATCAATGATACTTAAATATAAATTTTTAAGGCTATTAAAATATGTATTTTATAGTTAATTATAAATACTTATTTGTCATAGTACCTACACAGTACGTCAGTACCAGAGTTGAGATGTTTAAAATATTTTGTTTTAAACTCATCTTATTTAAAATATGTTTAAAACAAATTAATCAAAACATGGTTTGTTTAAAACAAATGATTTACAACATAAAAAAACAATTGTTTTAAACAGAAAAATATTTATCTGCCAATAACTTATTAGTTTTACTATCTATCAGCTACCAAAATTATGTACATATATACCTATATATATATTATATAGGTATACATATTTTTAACATTAAATTCATTTTAAATTTTTAAATAAACAATTATTTTTAATGTAGTATTAATAATTATAAACAACATTTGTTGATTATGTTTAATTTATACTTTTTAAAATTGTATTTAATAGTAAATTTTAATTACCAACTTAATCCTATGTATTTTTCTATAAGTTAGATATATTTTAATGATAACGTTAGAGTATTAGACATAAAAAATAGGTATAGTAAGTCCCATATCATATCGTAACTATGGAATGATTTTAATAAATTTGGTTGTTTTAAATTCAAATAATTTGTGTTTAAAACATGATCAAAACATTTAGCTGAAAAAAAAAAATTTAAACAAATCATGTTTTAAACAAAAAAAAAAAACTTGTTTTGATTAAAACAGATTTTTTTATTTTTATTAAAAGATCATGATTTTTATCAACCTTGGTCACTACACATAAACTGTTTAGGCTTATTGTGATTAAATAATATAATTGATATGAATACAATTTTATTATACTCCTACCTATATCAATATTAAAATATCAATTTGTGTTCATTCTATTTTGTTAATTAATCAAACTATAATTTTTAGATTTCCAAAAGATCTTGATGTCCAAAAAATATGGATACAAAAATGTAAACTGGAAGACTCCTGGAATCCCAGTAAATCTTACATTTATTCCAAACATTTCAAATCCGAAGACTTTGTTCGCGATCTAAAAGCTGAACTTATGGGAAGTAAACCTGTCAGAAGATTAAAGCCTGGTTCTGTACCAACATTGAACCTGCCAACCTGTTTCTCTACTATATCACAGTCTGCTTTGGAACGCAGAAGTAGAATGGAAGCAAAATCAATGAAAGAGGTATTATTATATTATACAATAATTGAACATAATAATTTGCCAATTTTGTATTTATGAATAGTAAAAAAATCTTTTTTTTCATAAATCCTAAAATATGTATAAACATTGATTAAATATACTTAATATTTAATCAATGGTATAAAGGTAGGAAATAAATTATTAATTCATTTTATTACAGTCTCATGATCAGTTAATTTCTACTACTCTTAACACAGTACCAACCGTGTCTACAGATATGTTTGATGAAGCTTTTACTGAAAATAAACTTTGGATCCAAATTATAAATTAATGTTTGAAGAGTTGTTCAAAAAACATCAACATTTAAAAAGTGAGAATGAAAAACTGAAAATTGAACTTTTATCATACAATACACCAGGCTCTAATAACAAAAAAGAAAGCAAGACTTCAATTACTAAGGCTACAAAAGTTACAAAGAATTATGACTTAATAGTTAATTAAAATAAAATATAATATTAATTTCATAATGTAATTGTTTTTTGTATTTATATGAAATAATATTCCAAATATATGTAAACAATTTGCAGTTTGGTTTCTTGGTTACCTTCTTAATTCATTTATTCATAGTTAATGATTCATCATTTTATCATACATTTATAAACCATAGATTTTTACCTTAACAAAATTTGTATTAATGGTCGATTAAAATATAATAATATTATGCTAGGCAATTGAAAAATATGTTTCAGAAAGGACTAGTGTAAAAAGAATATTTTCATTCAAAAACAATACCAAAATTAATTCATATTACATTCCAAAATAAATACCAAAATCTCCATATTATAAATATTTAATTATCACCTATTTATGTATTAATATTAATCAATAGGGCTAAGATAGTATAAGATTTTGCATTTTTTTTTTTTTTTTATGATATACAGAATAAAGCTTATGTACACTCATAACAGAAATAATACTGTTATACATTAAAATATATGTAATATATTCTGTACCGAAATTTGTTATAAATAATTAATAATTATTCTACATATTTTAGATTTGTTGTATAAAATCCTAGCCCTAATAAAATATGAATACTGATTCAATATTATTTATGAATATGAAACATTGATTTTGTTTGGTTAGCACCATGGTGAAAATTTATAATAAATAAATAAATAATAACACCAAACTTTACAAAACTTCTTAAATCAAATTTTTTTTCTTAAATTTTATTCAAAAATTATAGCTTATTATCTAGTTAAATAGCTGATAAATCAAATAAATAATTAATATGAATTAAGTTATCAAAATCCTAAATGTAAATTCAAAGATAAGATTTGATAAATGTGTAAAAAAGTAGGGCCTGTTGGGTGATCATTAGGCCCTGCTGCTTGTCTGATCATACCGAAAAATTTCTAAAATTCAAATAGAAAAAAATTATTATAAATGACACAAAATCATAGTTTGAGACAAATATAGGTACTTCTAATGGATCTTGGTTCATTTTGCCTGTTAATACGTAATTGAATCCACAGTCATATAATAAATATCTGCAAAGTTCTATTGATGATCGTAGTGTAACACAAAGTCCTTCAGCTGTAGAGCAAGTGAGAAATTGATTTGGACTTATTTTTGAATCATGTACCAATAGTTCCCAGTTATTAAGCCAAACTTCTGCATCTTCCAAAATCTGTCAATTAAAAATATAACACATAAGTAATAAGTATTTTATTTCAATAGATAGATACAGGGTGTAAAATAGACCTATATAAAAGTCTTTATAGAAATCGACTTTTTTTAAATGAAATAATGTTTGAATATATGACATTATAGATATTAAGTAAGAATAAAGTAAAATACATTTTTTATTAATTATTATTTATTTATTGATGAAAATATAATTACAAAATTTTACATTGCAACATTTTAATTTTAATAAATATTAAACTAAAATTTTAAAAACAGTATAGCTATTTACTTATACAAGAATCATAATATATACATAAAACAACTTTTGACAACATGTTAAAAAAGCTGGTAAGTGAGATGATGGTGGTACAAGTTCGTCCTTCGTCCCTTCGGTCCTCGGACAAGATATTGGTGATGAATGTATTAAGTTTTAAAGAAATGATGACTCATTTCTTTAGTATAAAACGATTCTGAGCAAAGCTTCAGTGTAATATAATATATTATTATTTAAATACTGTTTACGTATTTTAGGGTTATTTGTATAATTTTTGGTGAGTTTTTTTGTAATTAAACCCTCATAAAATATGCAATTAGATATAACTGATTTAAACTTCCATTGTTACAACAATTATAACTCATTAGAAATAAACTTAAAAGAAAACAGACAATATCGAAAAAAATCGTATAATAATTTATTAAAGTGTGTATAAAAAAAATCCTGACTAACGATTTTTGAACTTTTGTTAGGATAATTAGGTAGGTATATGAGTAAGGTCATATTAAATTTTCAGAACTTTTTGTCAAATATTTAAAATTATATTACATAAAAACTTTCAAACAATTTGGTAAATTAAAAGTTCTATATTTAAGTCAAAAGTGCTATAATTGTTCTGAAAATGTTGTCCAATATAAAAAAGTATGTATTTGATATTGGATAAAATTTTCAAGTTTCTAGCTTCAATACTTTTCGATTTATGACTAAATACCTAAAATCTGAACAGTGAAAATCTCGTTTATGGTGGATTTTTACCGATTTTACCGTTTTTCGATCGTTATTCTTGATTACTGGAAAAACTATGGAGATTTTGGAAAATGACCTCTCTAAAGTACCATCTCAGTTCAATTTCGAATCTAAAAAGTTGCTGGACGAAACTTTTGGACAAGGATTTCTATACGAAAAAGTGTTAACAGAAAAAAAAAAAAAAAAAAAAAAAAAAAATAAACATCATTGTAAAACCATAAGATCCTTCGCTTCACTCAGAATCTAAAAATATATATATTAATGTAAATAATAGTTAATAATTGTGATTGAATACCTTAAAATCATTACTGGATTTGGTAATACCTTCAGAGGTATAACGGCGATTTAAGGTGTCAAACAAATTGTTTAGAAATAATGTAAAGTCTTGGGTTTCTTCACTACCTCCTAAACCAACAATTTTCTTCCGCCTATAAAACTCTATACCGCAAGCCATCGATCAACTGAACACCCGAATAATGATTGGGTACATTAATACTTAAATATTAATAAATGGTAGTAGTTATTACTTCCTAATGTACAAACATTAGATCACAAGTGAGTTTTCTATAAATAAATATTTACTACAAAACTAAAAATATATTATTCAATAAATATTTTGAAATTTATTTAAGTTGTATTGAATTTTTTTTATAACAATTTTTTTTTATTATTATTGAATATTTTAAAATATTTTACTTGTGTCATTAAACAAACTCGCATTTTCATTAAATTGGACAAATATAGATGTTCTTTAGTAACCTTTGGAATGGCACGTGCATTCCCAGGATGAATTGCATCTGCATTATAGGCCTCAATATAATGAAACCAACTGACACATTTTCGATCAGGATTCACCTGAAATTAATACATTGAAACATTATAACATTATTCATACTAAATATTAACAAAAATATTACTTTGAGATATTTTTTGTCGTGTAAGCGGTTCTTATATTTTTAAAAAGGTGTGGAACATCTGATAACAAAAATACTTTTCTGTTTTCATGTGTAGGATGTGTAAAATAGTTTTGGACTGCTCCTAATTTACCACTAATCCCAAATTGGGTTCACATTTTTCGGTTTGTAGCAGCACCATCACAAATTATACCACCAACAAAGCAACAAGAAGATTCTAACAACATTATTGCTTTTAATACAAGCTGGGCCAGTACAGTTCCTGTAATATTAAAATTTTAAATAAGTTAATTTAAAAACAAATACAATAAAAAAAAAAAAAAATACCTTTAACTGAATTAGAAGATGCAAATACAGCAATAGGCTGAGAGAATTTATCTGCTAGACCTTGAAAAAAAAAAACTAACCCATGGTCAGCTTTATTTTCTGAAACATCAGTTTCAACCCCCATATCTTCTAAGCCAGAATAAGTTAAATCTCGTGTGTTTAAATATAGGCCTTTTCTTAGTTGAATTTCGTCGAACAAGAGAACTCCATGTCGTTGTTCCAGAGATTTATGAGACATGCTTCTTTTGAGTAGCTCAAAAAACTGGAGATCAAATCCACAATTAGTTTTGACCATAAATAAATGTTTGCGAATTGTAGAGGTACAGGGCAAAAGCATTAGACCTTATTCCCGAAGAAAACGATATGCACCAGGTGAACGAATATTAAACAACAAGCAGAGTAACATCCAGTTTTCGGAGTAGCGACGGTTTTTAGGGTTTTTATACTTGCTAGCTGCAACTATTTCTCTAACGAAAGTAGACTGGGAATTATTTAAATTATTTTTAATTATAAGATCATTAACTGAGCTATCTGATAATAGATTTAGTTTTTCCTTAACTTCATTTAATTGATCTTGTAAATATTGTATTCTATGTTTTGCTCTTAACACTTGTTTTTTATAATACGCTTTTTATTGCGGTACTCATCAAATTGTTTTTTTTTTTTTTGTAGGCAATAAGAATAACCTAGTCGATTTGCCAACAGACAAACTTGATTTTTTAATATGAAATTGTTTTCTTAAGTCTTTACAAAATGAACATTTATTTTTAATAGATGATTCATCAAATAAATATGGACATTTTTTATGTTGCCAATGGTTTTAAAAAATTATATCTGCACATTCAACTGATATACTTTCAAATTCTTGAACTAAAGGCCCACCTGAACATAATTTTTTAGAACTTAAAATAATTATAATTGAAATCAAACGAAGAAATATTTGAATTTCCACACAAATCTTGAAGGTTTATATTCTTTTCATATATATTACATTTCAAAATCATGTCTGAATCAAAAAAAATCTGTTTTTCAATGCTAATTCCAGCTTCATTGTTATTACATTTTATTGTATACAATACAATATATGGTTTCTTGCCTCTATGTATCTCATATTTCCAATTATCTGGAAGTGTGATTGACTCAAGATCACAACATATTTTCTCAAACTTTTGTTCAGTGGACAAGACTGAAGATTCTTCAGAAAATTCTGGATCAATATCATTATTACTAGGATGTTCAGAAATTTTAGATTCAGCCTATAAAAAAAAAATAATTGCAATATGTAATATGAGGTGCCTAGAACACAAGGGGTATAAGTGACATTTTTAAAAAAGCTGGTAAGTGAGATGATGGTGGTACAAGTTTGTCCTTCGTCCCTTCGGTCCTCGGACAAGATATTGGTGATGAATGTATTAAGTTTTAAAGAAATGATGACTCATTTCTTTAGTATAAAACGATTCTGAGCAAAGCTGCAGTGTAATATAATATATTATTATTTAAATACTGTTTACGTATTTTACGGTTATTTGTATAATTTTTGGTGAGTTATAATAATTTATTAAAGTGTGTATAAAAAAAAATCCTGACTCACGATTTTTGAATTTTTGTTAGGATAATTAGGTAGGTATATGAGTAAGGTCATATTAAATTTTCAGAACTTTTTGTCAAATACTTAAAATATATAAACTTTGTATCGTGTGAAGGAGTAATGAGCAAATATAGTGTATAATATCAGTTTTGGCACATCGGTATTGTTAATGTATGTACCAAGTAACATATTATAATTCATTTTGTATCATGTGAAGGGGTAATAAAGTTATTACTTAGTTAGACAGTTGCCTCTCAAATAAATTGGTGATCATAGTTATAACATTTTTTGTATTGTGTAAAGGGGTAATGAACAAATACAGTGTATAATATCAGTTTTAACATACCAGTCTTGTTAATGTATGTATCTTTTAGCATTTATATTTTACATGTAATATATAAAAATTATAAATAATTCAATTTTGTAATAAATAAATACAGTGTATAATATCAGTTTGTTTATAAGGTCACCCTCGATTACGCCCTTTGTCACACTACTTTTTAAACAACAGTACTTATAACATCATCAACACTCTTGTATTATTTTTTAGAAAAGTTTAATATATGTCTAGGTATAGGACTCGTCACATTGTGGCATATCCTTTTTTTACATACAAAACAAGAAATATTAGATTATTTTCATTTAACTTATTCTGCTTTTGTAATAAGAGAGACTTTTATTAGTGTAGAATCAATTATATTTTGTTCACCTCGCTGTGCTTGGTTCAATTTTAACAATGATGAAACTTGTAATTCGAAAGGGTGTGGTTCCATATTCATACTTAAACCACAAAAAAAAATTAGATGAAGTATCCTTACCCTCCAAACTTGATTTTTACAACTCCCTAAATGATGAGAATGTAAGTGATGAAGATTATACACATGCATGTAATGTATGGGAAAAATTAAAAATTAAAAATTTAGGTTCTTATATGGATTTATACTTACTTACTGATGTACTTATTCTTTCTGATGTTTTTGAAAACTTCAGAGATATATGTCTATCCACTTTAAAATTAGATGCAAGTTGATTCATATCAGCTCCATCACTCGCTTTTCAGGGGATGATTAAATATACTAATATTAAGCTTGAAAGGTTGAAATGTTATGATATGCATTTAATGTTTGAAAAAGGTATGAGGGGGGTATATGTCAGTCTGTAACACGTTATGCTAAAGCTAATCTGCCTAACACACCTGGTGTTAAGTATGATGTAAACAAGCCTAATACATATCTAACATTTTTTGATTGTGTTAATCTATATGGGAAATCAATGTTGTCTTCTTTACCATATAAAGATTTTAAATGGTATGATAATATGAATTTAGATGTTACAAAAATAGATGATGATGCACCATACGGCTATATTTTAGAGGTAGATATAGATTACCCTAAACATTTACATAAAAACCATAATCAACTACCATTTTTAGCCGAAAACAAATGTCCTCCAAACTCTAAAGTCACAAAATTATTAACAACGCTTTCATCTAAAATAAACTATGTAACACATTATAGAACACTTAAACAAGCTATTAACAATGGCTTAGTTGTAAGAAAAAATCATAGAATTATACAGTTTGCCCAATCAAAGTGGATGGTGCCTTATATTGAGCTATGCACTAATATGAGAATAAATTAAAAAAACGAGTTGGAACGTCAATTTTGGAAATTACTTATTATCAGTGTTTTTGGAAAAACAATGAAAAATGTTAGAAAATACCAAATAATTCATTTAGTATCAAACGATCGAATAGTACATAGATATATGATAAAACCTAATTTTAAAGACAGAACCATTTATTCAAATAATTTAATTGGTATACATATGAACAAGGTAAAAGTTAAATTTGATAAACCTATCTATGTAGGATTTAGTATTTTAAAAATATCAAAAACCTTTATGTATGATTTCCATTATAATGTTATGAAAAAAATGTATGGATCAAAAATAACTTTATTATATGGAGATACGGATTCATTTTTGTATAGAATAATTACACATGATTTTCTGGATGATTTAAAAAATTAATTATTAGATTATTTTGATACATCTAATTTACCTGAAAATCATTGTTGTTATAGTAATGAACATAAACAAAGACCTGGGTATTTTAAAGATGAACTCAAAGGAATGGTTATGAGTGAATATATTTCATTAAGACCAAAATTATACGCATATATTGCATGTGGTGTTCAATATAAAAAAGCGAAGGGAGTTAAAAAATATGTTATTAAAAAAACATTTAGAATTTGATCATTATGCAAACATTTTAGACAGTTTTATTAAAGGTATTAAAGTTGATTCAAAATATACAAAACGTAAAATGAACTTAATGCAATCTAATAAACATAAAGTGTTTACAAAAACTGTTAACAAATTTGTTTTAAGTGGAAATGATGACAAGAGATTTATAATGAATGATGGTATTAGAACACTAGCCTGGGGTCATTATAAATTAAATCAAAAATGAATAACTTTTAATAAAAAGTATAATTTTGTTTGTTTTTTAATTTAGAATGAACAAACCAATTGCTAGAATAATACCTAATATACGGTCTAAACCAAATGTAAAGTTAATAAAAGAAAAAACTAATAATTACACAAATATTAAAAAAGTAAATGAGTTTAAAGAATTATTGAAACGCGGTAGAGACATTATTTAAAAATCAAATGAAACTGATAACTATTTACTATGGTTTCAATGGTATAATTGTTATAGATGTTTATGTGATCGAATGATTAGAAATTAATACATTTTACATTTTTTTTTTTTTTAAACTGGTTAAATAATGTATAAATATGTTAAATGATTTTCTATATGTATAATGTTTATTAAATATAACATATGTTTATAAAATCATTTTAATTTGTAATATGTATATGTTTATGTATATGTTTTTTTTTAGTTTTAAGGAAAATTATAAACTTAATATTTACATACTTAATACTAACAAGAAAATTGATGTTAAATATGATTTTATTAATGTTGTATTATGTAAATGAATTATAATTTATATTTATTAACGATAAAGTGTTTGAAATATTACAGAATATATATATTTTAAAAAACTTGTTAATATTTGTTTACTCTAAAACATCATTTATATTTATCCATGAATTATTATCAATACCTAACCATTTTACCAAAGCTTGGTTTTTCTTCCTTTTTATAACACGTTCAATAAGAAAAGTATCTGGGTAATCAGTTTTTTTTAGTTCCTCTTCATAAAAACGACCTAAAATAGTATTGTTTGATTCGTCTTTTATTAGGTATGTTATTGGTCGTGATTTAAATAGTTTTCCTATTGTAAATATTTCAGTACTCCAATTCATCGTGTAACCCTTACTAATTGTGTGTTTATTTTTTGATATTCTAACTTTATCACCAATTTTAAACTTTGGTTTTTTTTATTTTACCAGTTTCTAATATTTTAGCATGTAATTGAATGATATTTGGGTTTAGACGGGCTTCTTGTGGTGTGCACTTAATTGTAGAATGTACAGAGTTATTATAATTATGTATAAGTCTGGGTATATGCAGGACCGTTCCGATGATTTGCGGGGCTTGGGGCAGAGTAAAATTTCGGGGCCCGAAATGTCTATAATGTCATTATCGTCAGTTGCAACAGTGTTAAAAGCGCGGGGCCCGGGGCGAGGGCCACGCTCGCCCTGCCCTAGGGACGGCTCTGGGTATATGATTAATCCATGTCCATGAACCGTTTGCAGTAAAATATTTATACATTCTATTTTTTACAGTTCTTATTACACGCTCTACCATGGCGGCTTTTATGTTACTATATACTGAATAATGTCTAATTTTATATTTACTCATAAGATTTTTGAAATAAGTGTTATAAAATTCAGTCCCATTATCTGTTTGCAACAGCTTTGGGGAGGCCTTTTTTAAAATATTGGACATACATTTTACTACCTCATTTCCAGTTTTGTTTTTTAACGGTTCTACCCATACATATTTGGTAAACGTGTCTATAACAATTAAAAAAAATTTATTACCCTTGTTTTGTTTAGAATAGGACTGCATATCAATCAGATCTGCTTGCCAAAGATCGTCTTTAAATAAGGAAATTACTTTACACCGGCGTGTGGCGGTGTGATCGTAGGTTAAAATGCACGCAAACTATTTGTATATTTTCGTTGTTTTATGTTTTTACGCGGTAGTCGCGGTTGTTACAAGGGGGAGTTTCGCCCTTGCAATAAAATAATTTGGCTGTAATTGAAAAAAAGTGTGATAGAACATTCAAAATATATCTACTCATGTTTGTTTGGCTCCGGGCGTTTGGATTTTATTTCGCGCGCACCCGTGCACTGATACTGTCGAAGCAAATTTCCGATCCACCCCGCCCGTCCTCGGGTAAACCCCGTCCATCCTTGCGTCACCAGCGGTCGCCGGTCACCGATGACCGTCGAGCCACTTAATACCGTTGTGTTGTTTTTACGCGCATTGGCGATATCATATTATTGATCTGGGGCGATATCGTTCCGTTTCTTTTTTGTTTTTTGTTTTGTCTCTCGTCGTGTGTGGATCCGTGACTACGTTTGTGCGCTCTACGCATCGCGCGAACGTGTACGTTCATATGTGCGGATCCCTTTTTTTTTCGCACCGGTTTGCACTGTCTTCCAGCGTCGGCTGTATACGTTGACCGTGCGGTCCCTATTCGGTACTCGAGTCTTGATGTTTTGTTACAGCTAGTTATCCGAGTGCAAATCTATGTTGGCGAGGATGTATCATTTTTACTAATTGAAAATATTCGCGGATAATAATAAAGGCTAGAGAACGAATGTCGATTTCTACTGACGACTGAAGACCCGTTTACAGCGTATTGATTTCAGATACGATTTCACTTGACGGCGTCTAAGTTATTAATTTGTACGGTTCTTTGATGTTTTTAAATTTAATTTTCGATAGAGACGAATTGTCTCTCGCTCGTCTATAATCTCGTCGCAAGCTCGCTATAATTTTAATCGTGCCCGTGGTAACGGCACCGCCGTCATCAACGTCAAATATCAATAAAAATAATAACAACGATAAGAGCATTAAAAAAAAAACATCTATGTACATCAATACGACGATGTTCTTGCGTTCACGGTGACCGCCGGTCGTATCGCGACGGCGAAAACGACGGGGCCGTAAATAAAGTGATGTCGTCCGACGGCGAAGGATCGCGCGGCCGTCGTCGTTGTCTGTGTCGCGCCGCGCAGTCGCTGATGCTGGTGTTGTTGCTGCTGTTGCCGCCGCTGCCCTGGTCCGCGGTCTCGGCGGCGACGTACGACGACGGCGAAGTTAGAGAACCGGGGCCGGAGCGCGCGATGTGGAAGGTCGCGGACGAAACGCACCCGCCGCCCGAGCTCGACATCGTACCAAAATCGTGAGTTACACCGCACGTCGTTCCGCTGCCCTATGATAACTCGGGGGCATGCGTTTGATATCGATTATTCATAACGCTATAGTTCAGACGTGCCCGTGGCTTGCGGGCTGAATCTACGGGCGAAAGTAATCCAACCGGCCCATGACCATTTTGTAAAAATTAGTTATCTTTATAGGTATAAATAAAAATTAAAAATAGTAATTTAAAAAATATGTTATTTTAATAAGCTTTTAAATTTACAAAATATCATAAATTTTTAATGTACCTAGTATAAAAACATGTATTCAATTTAAGAATATTTTATAGAAAATAGAAATAAATTAGTATGCAATTTGGGCTTATTTTCCTTTAACCAATATTTCAATATTCGGAGTGAAATGTGTAACGCCAATTCTTAATAAGGAGTGTAAAACTGACAAAAACAAACTGGCGACTAGCGTGGAAATAATCAGTACTTTAAACACACACTATTAGAGTTATAAATTCGATAAGCGAACAAAGATATTGACCAAAGATTTAGAAAACAATACTATATATTATAGTACATTTTATTAAATTGAACAAAATAAATCCGTGAAGTACTGAAGTAAATATACGGCCCGCAGTATAAATATAAATTTGGAATGTGGCCCGAAAGTTGAAAAAGGTTGGGCATGCCTGCTGTAGTGTATACAATGTCATTAATACTACCGTTTACATAGTGCGTTTTTAACCTTGCTCGTATTATTTTTAACGTACATAAATCTAAATGCTTTTTCCGTGTACGATTCAAACCACTGACTGATTCACCATGGATCAAGAAGGTGGTATTTTTCGGAATATTAAGTTATAAGGAGCGGTTGCCAATTGAGAAAACTAAAAACTTTAAATCACGTAAATAAAAATAATTCCTTCCATAAGTGTTCAATTTTAGTTTCAAACAGAACAAGAAAAAGTATGTTCATCATAGGTATACAATACTTTCTGTATTCTATTAATTATGTTATTTGTATTAATATTAATCATTTTAAACAACTGATTGTAAAGTTGCAAAAGTGTTCCACCAACTTAGATATACTATTTTGAATACTTCTGTAGATTATATTGAGCCCCAGCCCGTAAATAAATAAATAAAATAAATAATATAGAATCTATATGTTTTACCCAACCTCAATATTACTCTCTTCTCTTCTGCCCGAACTACTTATTCAATAGTATCTCTACGAATACTCGCCCGGAAGTCTATCCTATTTTTAATTCATTAAACATTAACGTTTTACGTGTCATACTTGAATAATCGATGTATTACGATCGTACCTACACTCGGATACCAGAATACACGGTATTAAAAACCTGAATGTGAAAGTTCTTATAATTGTATGAAATTAAAAAAAAACTTATGTCATTTAACTTCAGTTTAATAGCTATTATTGTCGGCACATAATGGTAGTGTTCGTTATGGTGGTATACTGGTATCTATTTTATGTATAAAAAAAAAAGTACTAAATTTATATTATTCGGCACGTCTATGCACGTTACATGTATTATATACGTATAAAAACTTCCTCACTCATGTTTCACGGCACATGCACACTGAAATTACCCACCAATAACACTGACCATTGACCAAGGCCAGATTTAGATTCTTGGGAGCCTAGGGAAAATAACATTTGAAGTAAAATTTCGACTTGATTTTCAAAAAGTGTCTAGTACGCAAATTCATTACTGAAGTTAGAGTGTACCTTAACCATTTTTGAGCTTCAGATCTTCATTGAATTACAATATAGTCTTAGGCTCAAACAGAGTAAATTATGAATATAGATTAGAATCATAGGCGTAGGGTGGTCAATTTTTTTGGGGGGGCTTTAGCCCTTCCAGGGGAAGGATGTAACGATTCGTGGGGGGCTCTGCCCCCCACACCCCCCAACCGGTGTACATCTGAAAATTTACATAAAAAATACAAATAACGTGTGACAATCTAAGGTTTTATTAAAATATTCTATTTTTTTTTTTTTTACTGTTATAACATTAAACGTCTGTTTTCTTTACAATATATCTCTAAAATATCTTCAGCATTTATATTATTCGATACATCTCTTTCAATATTAATAATAGCTAAAGAGGAAAAACGATCTTGATTCATGGTGGAGCGTATATAAGTACTGATTCTTCTCATTGTCGAAAAAGATCGTTCACAAGATGCTGAAGAAATTGGTATACTTAAAGCCAAGTTCAGAAGCTTATATAGATTTGGAAATGTTTCAGCTGTAATGCATTTTTGAAATGAACTTATTTGGTTTCTAGTTTCTGAACCTTCATATTTTTCCAGGCAGTTTTTAGCTACCATCATTTCCGCTTTAAGCGAAGCTAAATCAACCTTCAGTAAATCCTAAAATCATTATTATGACACATTATTCTTAAAAATTATAAACAATTAATATTTTTATTAAGTTATAAGTAATTTAAATCGTCAAATTTAAAGCAATTAAAATAAAAAATAGCTAATGTAAATTTAATTTTTTACTCACTTTATATTGTTGAATAAAAAATAAGCTCTTTTCATAGTCAAGATCAAAAAAGTAATCAATAGCTACTGCCAACTGCAAACTTTCTGATGAAAATCTGGTTTTCATATTATTCACAACATCATCTATTATTATATAATAAGCGTGAGTTTTCCAATAATCCTTAATATTAGTTTCACTTTGAGAATCATCATTTTCAGCACCAGTTGTCGTTGTTAAAACAAAATTTCTTAGAGACGCAGGCTCAAATCTTTTCCGTTTATTAGACGCTAACAATGAAAACATAATCAAATTAATCAATCAAATTAAAATCATTTAAAATAAAAGTGTGTATTACTCTCAATAGGAACTTTCAACTCTATGTTATGTTCTTCGCAAAATTTAACTATATTTTCCCAAATGTTAGTGTATATTTCAGAGCTTCTACTGTCTTCAAGAGTTTTTATCACAGATTTTATTAAAACAGCTGATTTACCAAGTGTCTCTCCTTTACTTTGTAACCGGCTACTTAGAATACTAATTATATTTAAAACATATTCTATGTAATGTATATGTATAATAAATGAGGATTTTTGAACACATGAAAGAATGCCTAAAAAAAAAATTATTTTGTTCTCATATACCAAATATACCATACTACATTGATATGTATACAAAATGATTGTTCACAAACCAATTGCTCTTGAAATATCCCTGTCATTGTTATCTTTGACCTCTTGTTTTAAAATCTTAACAATTGATTTGTAGTTGTCTATCACTGCTTTGCAGTTTTTGTAGCGACAAACCCATCTCGTGTCACTTATTTGTGAAAGAGTGCATGGCTTAATATTTAAATGATTTTGCATTTCTTGTAACTTTTTGTTATTGGAAGGCGAAGAAAAATGGACATATATTGATTCCAAGATATTAAAAACTTTCTTTATAAACTAAATAATTAAAAATAAAAATAAATAAGTAATTCACTTAAAATTAAATAAATTTGTACTTACATTTACATTTTTACACATATCAACAACAATCAAGTTTAACTTATGAGCCATACAATGAATGTATGTTGCATACGGATAGTGTTTTATCATTTTGGCTTGTACACCACCTTTTCTGCCAGACATTACATTGGCTCCATCGTATGACTGTCCAATAATGGGGATGTGGTCAAACTTACAGAATTTTAAAAAGTTAAGAATTGCATAACTTAGTGACTCAGCGTCTTGTTTTTCGGACACATTAAGAAAGCCAATAAACCTTTCAAAAACTTCAAAATTTTTGGTGTACCTAACACAAACCGACATCTGTTCTTCTTTGTGGCATCTAAAATATATAAAGTAGTAATAAAATTAATTAAAAAAAAATTAAATATCAAGTCATCAGGAGCTATTACCTTGCTTCATCACACATAATAGAGTAAAATTGAGCTTTTTTAACTTCATTAATGATATAGTCCCGAACGTGATTTGAACAAATGTCAATGATAATATTTTGTGTGGTAGGACTTGTATAATTTACATATTTCTCATAATTAATTTGAAAATCTGGATTATTCTTGAAAAATAGTTTACAAGCTTCCTTGAAATTGCCTATTAGAAAAAATATAAATTAGTTGACTTTATAGGTAGGTTTTTACTAATTACATTATTATACCTTGATTTAAAGAATTACTGTCTTCTTGATGACCTCTAAATGCTATGCCTTGCCGACTGAGATACAAAATAATATCTATTATACATTTTATATAGTTTCGGTTCTTAATTACTTCTTCGTGCTTAGCATTTGATAACAAAGTGTAAACAGATCCTGTTGATTTTGATTTTGTATGAGCTGACCATTTAGCCATACAAGTTAAGTGATTCGGAGTACTAGAATGAATTTCTAATTTTGATTTAGAGTTCTTTCCTTTACCTTTTGAACCACTTATCTATAGTAATACATTAAAGATTTAACAGTGGTTATTGTAGGTAATATTAAATAAATTGTATTTGGCGTTTGTGAGCATTACATAATTTCAGCACCCAGTAGGATAGATGAATAAAGTATGCAGATACTTTAAAAATATAAACACTTACTTTTTTCCAGTTGTTAAAACCTTTAGTTATAAATGTTTCTTCAGATTTACATTTGTTTGTACCAAATATACGGCATGCATAGCAAAATATAGAATCTTTTGTAATGCTATACTCAAGCCAATCGAATTGTTTAAATAATGCTGAAGTGAAAGCGCGATTTTGGGATCCAAAACAAGTTTTAGGATACGCCTAAATAATAGATATTGGAATAAGCAAACAGCAAAAGCCAATCAGTTTTAGGCGAGGTTTTAGACAAGCTATATATAATATTATATAAATTGTATATATTATAAAACTTACGTCTAATATAGGTGTTGCTGGGCCCGAGTCAATATCGCCTAAATCTAAAACGACATTAATATCACATTGAACATTTTGTGTGGATTCATGTACAGCCTTCACAGGCATAGCATCATCTACAGATGCATCATCTTCAACGTCAACAATTATGTTTGTACTGTTTGTAGTATTTATTGATGCCACTGAAATGTCTACAGACTGTTTAGGTTTACAGAAAATACTGTATAATTTATTTTTTTCCATGTTGGTAAAAACACTAAACTAATTGAATTACAATAACTGTATTATTCAAAGGTTCGTAAATCGTAATAGCAATATAGCATTAGCAATTAGCATAGAACAATAAAATTAGTGAGAGGTATTCGGTACATTTCGTTTCCATCACGTGCTTGTAGCGCTTATCTTATATTATTATCATCTTAATTCTTATCAGTTATCGCTATTGCATTTTATTGCTCTGTGACTTTAGTAAATAATAATAATAACACAATAACATAATGAATAGATGACGTATGGACGTATTTCAATAAAATAAGCACAATTTAACCTTAACGACATAATATCGACCGACAAAAACAACACATTATTGTATAATATTATAACTATATTATAACTTATAAGAAATGTAATGGATAAAGTGGCATAAAAAAATAAAGAATTATTTTTATCGATATTTAAATATCAAAAAAATTATTTATTTGAATATTTTTTAAATATAGGTGGTCTTAAGTTTTTTGGGGGGGCTATTATTCTGACTGGGGGGGCTTAGCCCCCCCAAGCCCCCCCCCTAACTACGCCTATGATTAGAATTAGAAATAATAGAACCCACATTTATCGTGGTTTTAAAAGTCCTAAGCTATATTTTGTTTAACGTAATACTCTAATAGTTTAATTAAAATAATTTTTGATACTATAGAATTTGTTCTGCATAATAGTTATTACGACGAATCCGTGGAAGACGATGCATTTGTGAGAATCCCGTGGGCATATTATTTGCCAGTTTTGTTCGTCGCTGTCATATGGATAATGGGTCCATTGCTTTGTTTGATAATTCGTGATTCGGAAAAAAACAACCAAGAGCTGAATGAAATTATTTTGAAAAATAGCCAGTGTCACTGTGCTGCAAAATACAATAACCGGTAATTTATTGTATGAAATTTTGTTGTGTAACATGTTTTTTTTTTACATTTTTCACGCACAAGAGGGTACTCGAGGACCGTCTCGGCTAAACACCAGTGACGCCACGGGCCATGGTCATGAGTACCGGCGACGCCTCGGACCACGACATTTATGCAGCTGTTGTACATTTTGAAAAATAAATCATTATTTCTGATGATAACTGGTTCTATTATTATACACGTTTAAAATAAAAAAGTACATCTGCAGTGGTGGATCCAAGGGCCGGGTGGAATGAGACAATCACCTCCTTTCAGGGGCGGACTGGGTTTATATTTGAGGCCGGGAATTTTTTTTTGCCAGGCCAAAAATTAACAGGGGACCAATGATTTGGTCATAACTCATAAGTATGTAAAATAAAATTAAAGATTAAAAACTTTTATTATTAAAAAAATTAAATATTTTCAAAATTTTATATAGATATAAAAAATTACACATAATATATAAGATATTTTTTTATAGTTATAATGTACACATTTTAATACAATACTTATATATTAAAATGAACTCTTAAAGTAATTCCTTTTTTACATAATTAGGTTTTTTTTCATAACTTCGCTAGTTTCCCCGATTCTGTCTATTAAAATATCGTCATCTATAGAAGCTAATTCGTTCGCTTTTCCACGGACATCAACATAAACGCTTCCAAATTCTCATTAGTTAGAGTATTTCATAATCGATTTTTTATGAATTTTAGTGTTGAAAATGACCTCTCACATGCTACTTGTGTTACCAGTAGAGTTAAAAGATAATTAAAAGCCAAAGATAAATTTCTATACGCATTACTATACAAATTGTATTTGACTAATAACTTTAAACAGCAACAAGCACAATTTTTGCATGTTTTACAGGTCATATTTAACCTGGCAGTTTTTTCAGTTTCTTGGTTTTCATCTTCCAAATTGAAATTTTCAAAATCATATTCGTCTTCAACTGATTTTTTAAGTTATCCCATCTATTGCCAAAACTTACTAATACTTCTGATAATTTTCGATGGAATTCTTCCAAATTATCATTAATTGCAAATCGGATTAAATTTTCAGAGAGAGCTTTCAAGTCTGTTTTAAGTAAACCACGTTTAAAACTATTGAAGTTGACTGGGGATAGAAGCGATAAATCCATGTATAATGGACTATTGTTCACAAATCTTGAATTCATACTTTCAACTATTCTATCAATCACCTGATTATGAACTTCAACAGTATATTTTTGTTTCGCATCATTAATTGGGTCATCGTTTAAAAATTCATCAGTCATTCGTTTTTTTTTCCTTAATCGTTTGACTTCGAATTGTTCTTGAAGATAAATTTCACTATCCAAATCTTGCAATTCTAGTTGATTATTTACCCATTTGACAAATTTATCACTTTTGTTTAAACGAAATATAGCTTATAGAGCTAATAATAGCTTATCGAGAATACTCTCATTCACTTCATAATAATATTATAATATTATCGATTAATATAATAATATTCAAAATCACACGAGATGATAAGCTAATACTTATACATGCATAATGTTTAATATATTTTTATGTTTTTTCGTACACTACATTTTTAATTTCTAAAATATTATCAGGCCATTTAATCTATTATTGTAACGGGCCACCGGGATTTGTCCCGGTGTCCCGCCAGGCCAGTCCGCCCCTGCCTCCTTCCTTGAACCGAGTAAATCTGTATTTAATATTTATACGTATATTTAGTTTATAAAATATAAATGCAGTGTACTTAATTGTTATCAATGACGAACGCTGATGACAAGCACTCGTTTCAACTAATCGGTTGTAATAAGGGCCGATTTTATACTCTATTCGATCGCAGTTTTAAATGACCGCGGTTCTGTATATAAATATAACCCTACGTCTATGATTTATAAATTATTTTTAATACCATAAAGAATACTGATATTAATTATTATAAACTCTATTTTAATTTTAAACCAATTACAATTTTGAATATGTTTCTTCATTAATATGTCTTTACATTAAACAGAGTATAGCGTTAAATTTTCTGAAATAAGCTTTCTACCTTACGTTGGTTACCTTATTATTTTAAAATTTCCAGCAGGTTGTAATTTGAAAAAATATATGGTACTAAACAGTTGAAAAAGAATAATTAAAGTATATTATTCGAGACATTTAAACAAATTAGTAAATTAACTTTAGTTTATTTTTTTAATAATATGTAACTATTATAATATATCGCCCGGATCAAATTCACCAGATTTTTACCTTACGTAGGTAAAAATAATATTGCTCGTTCAAACGAAATGTAAACATTTTCATCAATATTATCGCATTAGCCCGAATGAACGGCACCCATTTTAGTCTGTACTTTACCTTGTGAAGTTGTAACTTATTTAAAATATTGTTACTATTGTGTACACCTTGAAATCAAAGACTCAAATTCAAAACTACCACCGAGCTTTTTCTCTATGGCGTTAATTGCATGTTTAAACGATAAATTCAAAATTTGACTTATATTATATTATAATACAATAAAAATAATATAATATATAGGTACTTTTAATATTTCTTCGTTTCGTTTACAAATTATTCACGACACACTTTATGACCACCATGTTTGGGTTCAACAGTCTCTAAAAATATATCCTTGATTTAAAGTTTTTCCATAAAAGAGATAACATAAAAAAAGTTTATTTTAGATTCTGAGTGAAACGAAGGATCTAATGGTTTTATTATGTTTAATTTATTTTTATTAAGAGACTCTTTCTGATTCGATTAACTTTGTCCAAAAAGTTTCATCTAGCAACTCCATAGATCGGAAATCACGTGCACAATGGCATATTGTTTCATATTGTATGAAAGTTACAAAAAAATTTGACAACTTTTGGGTAAAAAATAGAAATTTGAAAATACATTGTTTTTTATTGTTTATCTCTAATAAAGTTTTTAATATTTGACAAAAACTATTGAAAATTTAATATGACTTTAATTTTAAACTTATCTAACTATTCTGAAAAAATTTCAAAAATCGTCACTCCAGATTTTTTTTATAAACGTTTAAGTAAATTATCATATGATTTTTACATAACTGAATGATTTAGTTATGTTTATTGTTTATTTGTAATTACCTAAGTTTTAAATATTTGACAAAAAGTTCTGAAAATGTAATATTACCGTTAAAACTGTCTCTCTCTCTATCTCTCTCTCGATTTACTAAACATTATTAACTTGATCTCATACCCACTGAGGAACCAAATGCTGAGTATAGCTCAGAGTTATGCACTACGTATGCTACATTTATTATGTATGTTATTTCATAGATCTATGGTTATGTTCACTACATGGTATCACATATTATAGTACAGTATACAATACGTAACATGTACCTATTGCCTATAGTCTGTTCACAATAAGAATAGTAGACGGCGGCAACGAGTTTTCGTTGCCGCGCCGCCGGTCATAACCGTGCCCATTCTTCCTCCCGCTTGGTCAACCACCTACAGCTCAGCTGCGACAGTGGCGACTACGGTGCGCGGCAGCCAGCGACTGTAATCGACACATGGTCGTCGTTCAGTAGTTATGATAATATATATATATATAATGTAATTTAAGTTAGTCGTGTTAGTCGGATGTCTATGTTATACTAAGTCGCACTCAAGAGCGGCAGTGCCAGCGGAGCGCGCGTGTAGAAAAGCCACACCCATGTGCATAACTCGGTCGCCGTCTACTATTATTATTGTGGACAGAGTATACACACTGCCTGTTAGTAGTGCTACTGATGAGCGGAGTTTTAGTCGTCTGAAGTTAATTATAACATACCTTCGTTCTACCATATCTGAGGATAGATTGTCAAACTTAGCTAAACTCAGCAATGAAAAATGTGTGGCAGATAAAAATTATTTTGACAAAGTCATTAAAACCTTTACACAAATGAAGAAACGAAGAAAAATATTATAATCATTTCAAATAATAAGTAAAAAAGATTATAAGCCTTAAATTTATATCATAATATTGCGTTCTTGTGTTCTAGAATCTAGACTCTAGATTCTATAGTATAGACCTAGTTAGTTAGGTTATAGTTATAGTAGTAGGTATAATAGAAATATTGGAAAGGGAGGCCTTCTAGATCTTACCTTTTATATTTTGATTTTGTTTTTAATACAGTAACACAAAAACTATCAGTGGCGGTGCTAGGCGTGGGCGGCGTGGGCCATTGCCCACGGCCTCGCACCTCAAAGGGCCTCGCGTTCTAAAGGGCTTTATAATTAACCATAGATAAATATGGGAGAAGTATCTATACAAAAATTATTGTATCTATGAAATTATTTTACTGTAAAAAAAAAAAAATCATAAACGTAATAATTACATACATAGGTGAAGCAAAAAGCCGATAAGTCTATTTCTTGTAAATACAAAAAAAAATTGAAACTTCTTGCAGTATTATTAATTAAAAAAAATATGTATTTGATTTTATAATTATGTGTAAATAAAATTATATTAAAACTACATTTGCAAATAAAAGGTTAATAATTAGAGTTTATTGTTTAAAAAAATTCTAAATCTTAATATTTATTAAATAACTATTGTTACTTAAATAATTTTTACTAAAAAAATTTAAAAAAGGGCCTCTTTAAGTTTACTTCACCCACATGTAAATTTTACCTCGCCACGCCACTGAAAACTATTATGGTAAATTACTGCATATAAAATACAATAATAAACATGAATCAAGTGGAGAGACGGGGAGTACAGGTCATCGGGCATATATAACCATTTTGAACGAATTCAAATTTTTTTTCTAATTCAGTTTTCAACCCAAGCAAAGTGGCCTCTCGAAATGGGCTGACTTACAGTTCCTTAACTCTGGATCCGCCACTGTCTGCACTGTTTCTGTATCACAAAATATAATATTTAATATAACCCAATCATTAGTCGATGCAATCGCAAACAAGTTCATATGGCATGTTTCATAGTATTATAGTAACGTACGAGTTCGGTTTTAATTTTTTTAGTGCAGATAAAGTTCACACTCTCAATTTGTATCAATATTTAATTTTTTTATTTTGATTTGTGACTTTTAATAAAACTAGTAAAACGAGTGACAGTTGAATTATAGTCATTATAATCATATTTGTCATATGTATGCATTTTTAGAATAGCTGTATATTTTTATTTTACATCATTAAAATTTTAAGTTATCAAGGAAACAACTATAATGATGAACGACGTCGATTACCGCGCGGTACGATATAACAGACGAGTGACCAACCACCAATGCGTATTAAGTATTTACTATTGTACTTTATTTATATTGTTTATAGTTAACGAGTATAACGGCGGCAGCGCATTGTCAAATTATTAATATTATATTTTAGTGCTTCACTGCGACAGCGACGCTCCACTATAGGTAATCATATTCCACGGTTACGAAAAATCATTCTTTTTTGCCTCGTGGTTCGTTTCGTGCGTTCTGGATTTGTTGTTGATTGTGTTGTCGTTGATGTTTGGTTTGAATGTTTGAATGTTTCAACGGTCCGCCATTGTGTCTTGCATTTGCGTATATACCTAGTGTTGTTTTTTGTGTCTACGTATAACGTTTTCCGTTTAGTTTGTGGATTTATTGTACTTCGCTATACTACTGAACGTGTGTCAATTTTCGTTGATCGTACTTTCCGTTGAGGTTTCCACGTTCCACCATTGCGTCTTGCGCGATATAAGTAAGTACAAAGTAAATTGAGGCATTTCAATCAATTACCCTCCGTTTATTAACCTCCGCACCTTGGTACGTTTCCAACAACTCACTCCTAAATGATCTTAACATTGAATCCATAAACAAAGTTGCATCCAACCACTACAAAAAATTCCACTCAAAACTAGCTACTCATGCCAACCCACTTATTGCCATTCAAGGTAGAGTAAACTTGCCTGAAAACCCTCCTCGTCGGTTAAAAAGACGTTGGTGCAGGGATTTATTAAATACCTAACCTAAATGCCACCTGAGGGTACTGTCACTGGACAGCCTCTCTCATATTAGTCATGTGATGTAAATAATATTCTATTTTTAGCCTATTTGCTTATTGTACATATGTTACAGATTGTAAATTTTTCTATTTTAATAAAAAAAAAAAAAAGTAAGTACAAAGTTAATTTATATGTATATTTATAATTATTTAGAACATTCAGTTTGTAAGTATAACCATAATATTAGTAAATCTACTAAGCGTAGAAGATGTTTTGAAGAAGTTGAAACATTCGACTTTTTAATTGATAACCAACTTGAATTAGGCATGAAATTAATAATATACTCAATATTACATCCAAAACTTTTCCTAGTTTACTAAAACTATTAAAAGAACATAGATGCATAGTGGTTTTGAATTTGAAAATTTGATTAATGATTGTATTTGATTTATCAATTACCTAATTTGATTCTTTATAAATAATAAATATTAGCTCTCACTATGTAAGCTAAATAACAATATTGATTGAGAATTACATTTTATATTACCTATAAGTATATATTAAATGCTTTAAAGTAATAACTATTATCGTTTAAAATAAAATACTGAAGAATACATAATATTATTAAATATTTATGGTAAAGTTGACTAGAGTTTAGACACATTTTTATTATTTACAAACTTAAGTACTTATACCTATTTTATTTATTTTACATTTAGGTATATAGTTAAGATAAAAACCATGTCAGATTTAAGTAGTAGTGAAGAAGAAGTTGGAATCATGGAATTAAGGTATTTATTTTAATAATATTTATTATAAATGTATAGGTCAGAACAATCTATACCTAATAAACATTGTTACACAATAACTATAGTTATTGTTCACAATGCTTTTGTTAGTTGAGTTGGTTTAATTTTATTAGCTATCAGGACAAATAGGATGTCCATGATCTTTACAAACATACTTTTATAAAATACAGATATATATTAGGTATCTACAATTTACTCTGCCTCTGAAAAATCTCCGGTCGAGCCTGGGTTGCCCCGTGCGCACATGTGTTAGGTAACTGAAAAAACTATATAGTGAAAACGATTGAATGTCCTACTGTATTATGTGCAGATATATGAAAACTAAAATTATTTTGTATCTACATAGTTAATATAAGTAATTTAATTAAATTGATGATATTATAACAAGTCTAAAATAGTTTTTCTAATTTCACAACTTTAATTACAAAATAAATAAACGTATAAATATGTAGGTAAATATAATCATAAAATAAATTGTAACCACCAGGCATAGGTAATATTTAAAATTTAGACCAAAACAATATGTTTTATTGTTTAATTTGTTAGTTACACACTTGTATACTATAAATAAACATCAATTTTTGCCTAGAATTAGAAGACCAGATAATGAAATATCAGCCAGACAATTAAGGCGAAGGATTTTCAATGATACACAACTTCTAACAAAAAAATTGTGTCCAGATGTTTGTACTATTAAGTCTTCAGCTGTAACAACTCTTTCTCTTAATTGTGACCAATATATTGTTCCTGATTCATTGCAAGACTTGAACAACGATTTAGAGAAAAGATTTTCTTCAGAAGAACACCCAAATTGTAGTAAAAATAGTAATGAGTTGTTAAAACCAAATAGTATTTTTCCTGTGCTAACTACATCTAATCAAAATTATATTTTGTCTGAAAAAAATGAAAATTCTTTTAGAAATAAAATAACAACCTGGGCTGTTACAGAACAGATTACTCATAAATCTTTAAATAAATTACTTCAAATTTTAAAGACTCATTCTTGTCACAGTGATTTACCATCCGACAGTCGATCTTTATTAAATACGCCTAGAACTACAGTTATAAAAGAAGTTTATCCTGGTTACTATTGGCATAATAGCTTGGAAAATGGAATACAAGAATTTTTGAAAACTAAAGGTCATCTAATAAATGGAACTATTGAATTAGTTATCAATATTGATGGACTTCCAATTAGCAAATCCTCAGGCAGTCAACTATGGCCAATTCTAGGATCAGTTTTTGGTTTTAAAGATATTTTTATTATTGGAATCTACCATGGTAATTCTAAAAAACCTGAAAGTGCTCATTTGTTTTTAGAAAGATTGGTAGTAGAATCCAAACATGTCATAGAAAATGGTGTACTTTTTAATAACAAAAAGTTACCTTGTATGATAAAACTCATTTGTGCAGATTCACCAGCAAAATCGTTCATTTTAAATGTCAAAGGACATACTGGGTACTCAAGTTGTACAAAATGCTGGGATGAAGGTGAATATTGTGAACGAAGAATTTGTTTTTCAGATAAGGCAGGAAAAGAAAGAACCGATCATGAATTTTTTTTAAAGACTGATGAAAATTACCATTTAGGTGCTAGCGCTCTTGATGAAATTCCATTATTAGGCCTTGTTACCAATGTGCCTTTAGACTATTTGCATTTAATTTGCTTGGGTGTTGTTAAAAAGCTAATAAATTTATGGTTTTGTGATAGCCTTAAAGTTAGATTGCAATTCCGAAAAATTAAAATAATTTCAAATTTATTAAAAAACAATATACACCCATATGTGCCTTTAGAATTTCAAAGAAAACCTAGAGCATTAGAGTGTTATAAGCTTTGGAAAGGAACCGAGTTTAGACAGTTTTTGCTGTACAGTGGCCCAGTCGTCTTAAAAAATGTTTTGTCTGATGAAGTATACAATAATTTTATGACTTTACATGTTGCAATCACTATTCTTTCTTCAAACAATTTATGCAAGGAAGCAACAAATTTACTATATGCCCACCAGCTACTTCAACATTTTGTTACATCTTTTAAGACTATTTATGGACATCACCATATCTCACATAATGTTCATGGTCTACTTCATATAGTCCAAGATGTAAGAAACTTTGGATCATTGGATAAGTTTAGTACTTTCAAATTTGAAAATTTTATGCAAAAAATAAAAAAACTTTTACGGAAAGATGACAAGCCTCTACAACAAATTGCTCGAAGGATTTATGAGATAACATGTTTTCGCGAAGAAGAAACTATGTCTTTTTTATATAATGATAACATAAGTTTTAAAAACCCTCATACTAATGGTCCTCTTTTAAATAGTTGTCCAGATTTTCAATTTTCAACTTTATTATTTGAAAATATGACATTTAAAATTCAAACAAAAGCAAATAATATTTGTGGTCTTACTTCAGGAAAAATAGTTATCATTGAGAATATAATATGCTCCAAAGTAAATAACGAAAGTTACATAATCGGTAAAGAATTTTTGGAAATGAAACCATTGTATACTAAACCTTGTGTATCTTCTCATTTGGGTATTTTTTTGGTTTCAAATTTTTCTGTGAGAAAAATATGGCCCTTAAATAATGTTAACACAAAATACTTTTTGTGTGAAATTAATTTGGAATGTTTTGCTGCCTTTCCACTTTTACATATTGACAATGATGAAAGACCAAGCTTATGAAATTTAAATTACTAACAAAAGCTTAATTCATGAGGTTAGAATGTTTTAATCTATTTAACATTATTTATTTATTTACTATTATACAACTTATGATCTTTAGAAAAATGTTTTTATAAAAGACATTAAATTAATTAAGAGTAATATTTCTAGGAATTACGTAATTGTTGAATTTGTTGATGGTGTTCAACTAGTTCCACACAATTGGATATCATCTAACCATATAGAAACATTTTACCCAGAAAATATAAACTCCAGGAAATATGACAAACTGGTCCTTAATACCGTTCCATATGAGTCTTCATGGAAAATATTTTCTATAAAAAAAATTTGGGGTTCTTTTGGTATTAAAAATTATATTATTGTCCATTATACAAATAATGAATTGTTGTTTTTATTATTATTTAGATAACTTTATTAGGGCAAAACAAAAGTTAAAAATTGCTTTGCAATTATCTGAAGCTGAAGACTTAAATTCTGAGATCGATGAAGTGCTTGCAAAAAAAAAAAACGGAGAGAGCTTGCTAATAAAAGGGTGAATAGACATAGTGTATTATCGCCCAAAATGATAAAAAGTCAAACTTCAAAGTTATCTAATTTTTCTATTCCACCACTTCCAAAAGATCCATTTAAGTCATTACCTCGTAAGTATTATGAACAATTACATTATTCTGTTTAATTTAATTATGTTTTTATATAACTATCATATTTTTTTAGTTTTCATAACACAAAAAAGAAAAATCTGTAATTTGCAGTCTAACAAGTTAAAACATTCACCTAAAGAAAAAAATTGGAAAAAATTAGATGAAGTGTCAATGGCTAGTCACAAAAATGTTGGAAAGAATTCTAGAGGTAAAATATATAGTAATAATATAGTCTTAGTAAATATCATAAAAAATTATATTTTTACATTAATTTAGTTCCTATAATGTTTTTTAGATAATGAATCTTGCAGAAAAAATATTGGACATTTATACTCCCCTTCTACAAGTCAACAAGATTGGTCGGTTGATAGGACATTTATTGAAGAAAATACTGAAGGTAATACAAGCATTAAAATAGTTAATAAAAGACAGAGTTAAAAATCTAAACAACTGTTAATATGCATAATTTCTGCTTTTAATTAATTGCACAATCTGAATAAAAATATTGGTAATTCTCCTTCTTCAAGTACCCAAAATTCATTTCCAAATAACAAAAACAATTTATACACAAATTATTTAAAATTATACTCGCCTAAAACCAAAAATGCTGGTATGCCTACTTTGTCAAGTGGTAACAAAAAACCTAAATATTAAGAGTAGTAGTAGTAGAATCCATAGCTATACCTAAACTCTGCTATTTATATTTTATTTAACTTGATATTTATTAAACAATTTATAGAAAATGATCTGATGGCATCTCCTCCAATGTTTAGTCCAATTAAAAGTGGTCTAAAAAGAAGTATTTTCGATATGACACCGCAAAAACCGGTAAAAAATGTTGCTGTGAGAAAACTGTTTCCTTCAACACAGTACAATTCCGATACATCAAAAATAGACAGTGAAGCTATTGGTAAAGAATTGTATTTTTAAATTATCCCTTACATATTTATTTAATCTTATAGTAATAAACATTATAGCAAATAATCTGATGGCAACTCCTTCAAAATTGAATGATAGCCCAATTATAAGTTTAAGAGGCCTTTTTCAAAGCACACCAGAATCTGCTCATAAAAATGTAAAACCTGTAGCAGTCAGTCAACTAATGTCTTCGACAACACAGTCTGAGACATTCTCAAAAGACAGTGAAGCTAATGGTAAAGAATAATATAAATATTATTATACACCTGACCTATTTTAAAAATAAAATATGTTTTGGTATATAAGTATATTTTATCAATTTCAATTGCATTATACTAATTTTATGTTTTCAGTTAACCATGGTTGTATTTTAAAATTTATTACCTCAACATTACCACAGCTTAATACAAAATTAAATAAAATTATTTTAAATCAGTCCAAACATGAAGAATTGCTAAAAAAAATTTTACAAAATAAAACAGTGCACGATGAGAGCTTTTATGACAACACGGATTTAGAAGAATTCCCATTACATAATTTAGATTCCTTAAAAAAAATAGATGGAAAACTAAAGTCAGATACATTATTTTACAAATGTTTGGTAAGGCTTATAAAATGATTACTATTTTTTATAAACAAAGCATATATTTTTTTCCCTAGGTAAAACGATTGAAAGAATTTGGTGGTAATAATGTGTATATGGTGACCAAATGCAGTGGCGTGCGCAGGAATTTGGTATGGGGGGGGATGTCATAAATAAAAATGTATATTTTTAATATTTATTCTTTATTATTATACAAAAAAAATTCAATCTAGGCGAAAATTCATTCTTCTGGCTTTTACACTAAATTCATCAATTATTTGATCTATAGATAGTGGAATGTCTCTATGTATGTTCATTAATGCCAATCCATTTAACCGTGACTGCCCCGTCGTATTTCTTAAATACGTTTTTAATCGTTTAAGGGTTGAAAAAGAGCGTTCACTAACGTATAACGTAACTAATTTGTATTATAGATAGCCTTACTAACTATAGGTAGCGCTTTTACCCCTACTTGTACTTTACGGCGGCTTTCGAAACATTTGAGTATAACTGATAAAGACTCGATGCCAGTCCATATTATCTTAGTCCGTGCCACACACCACGGCCGTGCCACAGACGATTTGATATGACAGTGTCTTATCAATTATCAGTTATCAATTATTTTATCACAACAAATATTTCCGATGAGAAATTTTAAATAGGAACTTCCAAACTACACATTATTTTGATGAAATCTCTAATTCAAAATCCAGAATGTTTTAGACTAAAAAAAAAAAAAGCCCATGGGGGGGGATATATCCCCCATCATCCCCCCCCTGCGCACGCCACTGACCAAATGCATTATGGACTTCTTGATGACTGATAATTTAGGGATGCAAATATCTTTGACAGGACGTGGAACAAATAATAAGAAAAATGAAAAAATGTCACTCATTTCATTAACAATGTTTAAATTGATAACACGTAAGTTGAATTTTTATTATAATATTATTAACTTATATTGTTAAGAACACATTATTATTACTGTTAATACTTTATATTGGGTAATTGATTACCCCCCCCCCCCATTTTTAATTAGATGATTAATAATGGTTTTTATTTCTTGTCATATTATTTAACTTGTTAGTTATGAATTTGATGTTTATGAGTGTTATTAATTCAAAATTGTATGAAAATATAATATGACGGATTCCATTTGGAGTGTATATTATAATTTATAATAACACAGATACTTCATTTTCTTCTCATTTTTTTTTTTTTTTTTGTCATTTCTACTTACTTTTTATATTAACACTATATTATTCATATTTTAATTTAATCAAAACAAATTGGATAAGTGTATATTTTTGAGAGAAAGTATTGGATTAACAGTATGCTAATATTTTGATAATAATTATGATTTAGCTAATAAATTACATTTTCTTATGTAAATTTGTATTTTAAATGCAGGGGTAATATTGAAAAATGTATCCGGTTCAACAATTACTAGTATTAATAAAGCGGTTACTGGGTGGTTAAAACATGCCAAAGAAAGAAATGGACGAAAAGAATCATTGTAGTGCAATTAATCATTGAAATAATTATTTAAAGGTCATTACTCATTAGTGATCACTGATAACCTAACATTATTTAAAGTTAGTTTTTTTTTTTTTTTTTTTTTTTTTTTTTTTTTTTTTTTTTTTGTAATAAAGAATAAGTACTTCTTTAAACAATTTTTTTTTTATTTCATTCATATTTTATTTGCTTTCACAATTATAAAATAAAATATATATTATAACAATATTTTATTATTATGATACTGTTTTTTTTTAGCTGATATGTTGTTATTACAATAAAATAAAAGAAATTATTTACAATTTACTACAATTTAAATCTGTATATTAAAAATGAATTCTTTTTGTATACTTTATCTTTTGTATACTTTTTGTATCTTAGTATTTTGTTTAAAAATCTTTGGAAAGAAAAATAGTTGTTAATTTTTAAAATTTATGAAGGCTTAAAATAATTAAATAGGGTCATGTTGAAATCCCTATTGACAATAAGCTTTACTCATCTAATTATAAATAATTAAAATTGTAAATGTATTTTTTACAAATTACAACACTTAAGTAAGGTTGACTCAATAGGACATAAATAAGGGATATTATTCTAGTAGATTTTTTGGATCTAAAATGAATTCCTTACAAGACTCATACAGGAACCATTGAGACCTTATTGGGATATATTTAAAACCTTTTCAAGAAGTTTCCAGGACCTTAGTAGACTGCAAACAGGAATATAATGGGAAATATATAGTCCATAATGGTCCATGTTGTATCACCGGCCAGTTGGTTCCTGGCGGGCAGTCTTGTGGAAAGTCTGAACTCGGACATTAGGAATCCTACAGACCGCCTAAGACCTACCCAGACCGGTCTGGGATTTAAACAGGTATTTCCTATTAATGAGTCTCAGAGTCTCAAAAATCAGTCCCAAGACCTTCCTGGGAAGGTCTATGTGTTGTTAGGGTATATATATATATATATATATATATATATATATATATATATATATGTTACGGGCAATATGTACAATTTGGGCATTATAGAAAATGCCCGGGCACTATAGAAAATGCCCGTCGTATATTGGGCAATATAGACAATGATATATTGTAATGGCTGCATCCGAATTGCGTGCGGAAAAAAAGAACTATGTTTGACAACAACCGAATTGCGTGCGCGGTTTTTTCGAGACACAGCCGAATTGCGTGCGTGGTTTCTTCATGACAGAGCTGAATTGCGTGCGCATATTTTATTTAAAGACAACCAGTTTTCACCGAGCTGGATGTGTCGGCCGGAGAATCATTTATCTGTATCTAATATGATAGCTATATATGGGTATTATCATTGATTATTAATACTAGTATTTATAATCAATGGTATTATGTACTATGTAGGGAATGGGATTTTTCGGCAATAAGATATAAGTTGATAATTTGATAAATAATATTAAACGATCTATATTCTATATGAAATTGGAATTGAATATCAGTTGATAGTCAACACTCAAGCCAAAATGGAAGTGAATCAAATGTTAAGTGAAAAAAATAAAAAATTATATATAATTAACGGGTATAAATTTCATTTTCAAAAATTTTTAAATAACAACATACAGAGATGGGCATGTACTAAACGTTTGTGTAAATCTTTTTTTAAGCTAAGTGAAAATGGTGATATTATTTTTAGTGTTTTAAATCACGATCATGACAAGGATGATATAAATATTTTAACTCGACAAAAAGTCAGCAACAAATTAAAACGTAAAGCTCTGGATGATCCGTATGAAAAACCGTGTAAAATTTTACATAAAGAATTACGCGAAGGAGACATATCCAGTTTAACTACTGCAGATACGACGCTGATAAGAAAAAATATTCATTATGCGCGGTCAATCATGATTCCAAAGTTGCCTACAAATTTAGAAGAACTACATTTGGCTCTTACAAATTTAGGTGAGATTAAAACAAATCGAGATGAAATTTTTTTATTCATAAATAATTCAGTAAAAAATATTGTAGCATTTTCAACACAATCCAACTTAAAACATTTAACTGAATGTGATGTTTTATATGTTGATGGGACGTTTAAAAGCTGTCCCAGACCATTTTACCAATTATTCATAATTCATGGAGCTAAACTAGTGAAAATTTACCGGGGGGGTAAAATGTCACGCGGTAAATAATCCCGGCCACACCGGTGCAGTGTGCCAAGCACTTCCTCTCGTACTCCACCTGCACGTGCAGGTTTTCCAGCGTGCGCGGAAAGCCCCTCTCAACCGCTGTCGTCTCGAGTGCCCGCAGCCATCCACTCGTACTCGTGCGTGTAGCCCGCGAGCTCGGCGTCCGTCCACTCGTCAAGGTACGCCCACGCAATCGCGTTTCAACTTTCTCAGCTAGTTGCCGTGGCAGTAGTCCGGGCCTGGCGCAGCAACGACGCACGTGCAAGTGCTTTACTCTCTTCGGATAAAGCCGGAGTGGGCTGGCAAAACTCCGGCGTCTCGTTCGCGCTCCATAACACGTGGCGCTGCAGCTCGTTTGCGCACATTCAAATTTTGGTTGCATCCAAAAACCGCTCACTTTTGATTTTGACCCTAAAAAGGTCGATAGCCAAAAACCGCACAGCTTATCGGTAAATTACCGCACATTTATAATGAGTTAAAACCGCACACTATTTTTTGTGAAAATAGTGAATAGATAAGATGATGATAGTGTCATCTATGCGTCGACTCCAAAAACCGCACACTTTTGATAAAATACAGGACAAAACCGACTACAAGGACTACGAATGGAGTTGAAAGATTTCACCAAGGGCTTAATTCTGAATTTTATTCTCCAAATCCATTTGTATTTATGGTTATTGATGTTTTAAGAAATATTCATATAGATACAGTGGCACGTATGAACCAGTACCATAAGGGAATTCAAAATATAATCCGTCCAATTGAAAAACAAAAACAAGTTAGTAAATAGGTACATAATAATAATATTTTTGATTTTCAATTAAATTGTATTTATTTTTAGGAGCATTTGTTTATTTGTTGGGAAGAATTTTTACGTGACGGAAATCGAATAAAGCTTTTAAAAAACGTCGGCAGTCGGTTTCAACCAATCAAACTTTGAGAGTTTTAAATTTTTTTTAAAATTAATATTTAAAATTTTTTTTAAATTAATATTTTAAATTTTTTTAAAATTAATATTTCAAATTTTTTAAATACCTACACTTTTTTAGTTATAGATTTTTTTTTTAATTAATGTTTTAAATTATTGAATATATGCATTTTTAAGTTGACATTAATTAATATTATAGGTATTTTTTTGTTTATCGACATTTTTGGGGTTAAAATCATAACTGTGCGGTTTTTGGATACGACAATTTTTAAAATTGTGCGGTTTTAACCTATTAAATGTGTGCGGTTTTAACCTACCAAAAGTGTGCGGTTTTGTCCTGTATTTTATCAAAAGTGTGCGGTTTTTGGAGTCAACGCAAATTTTCTTACCTGTGAATCGACGACTCGTTTGCGCACACAAAATCCGTCGCCTACCTGAAAACGGAAAACTCGTTTGCGAACACAAAATAGACATTTGTTTTAAATTTTGACCTTTCAACCAGTGTTAGGAAAAAACGAATATAAAACTATCTATATAGATAAAGATAAAAGATAAATGAATTTTTATCTAGATAAGAAAAAAGATAATTTATTATATTGTTTTAAACCCATCATTATTTTTATAAAAAATTTATGTTGATGATTTTATTAATAACTAACAGCCATAAATTAAATTTAAAATAATAAAGCTATAAAATAAAATAATGTTAAAAAAATATAAACATAATTATAAAATATAAGTAGTATGAAAAGGACAGTTCTGGCAACCCCCGCGCCCCGCTCCCCGCCCGCCACCGCTCGCCGCCGCCGCCGCAAATTAGCCGCCGAATACGTTAATCGCCAACGTTGAGGAGCTATTTGAACCCCCCCCCCCCCACTCCTGATGATCCGCCGCCGAATACCTAAATCGTTAACGTTGCCGAGATGTTTTATCCCCTCCCCCGCTGCTCTAATCTTTGATGCTCCCCTCTGAGTCATGATCGTCAACGTTGAGGAGATGATTTATTGTCCTCCTCTCCTCAAACTGTTTTTTTGTGTGTGTGTGTGTGTGTGTGTGTGTGTGTGTGTGTGTGTGTGTGTGTGTGTGTGTGTGTGTGTCATACCATCTCCCCACCTCCCTCGTGACATAACCGGCCCTACTGCCTTCACCTAGACCAGGCTTAATCGTCAACGTTGAGGAGGTGAGTTATACCCCAACCCGCCTCCTCCACAAGCTGTATAATATGTGTTTGTTATAGAAGCACCGTAACATAACCTCACCCCGCCTGACTTGGTTTCCTTATTATCTTAATCATCAACGTTGCCATACGATCAATAGCAGATCACCACCTCAGAACCACAGCTTCAGGATCGCTATAAGATAACATTATTAGAATCTAACTCCCCTGGACCAGGCTTAATCGACAACGTTGAGGAGATGATTTATACCACCCTCCCCGCCTCTTCAAGCCGTATAATATGTGTGTGTGTGTGTGTGTGTGTGTGTGTGTGTGTGTGTGTGTGTGTGTGTGTGTGTGTGTGTGTGTGTGTGTGTGTGTGTGTTATAGGACCGTTCTACGGTGACTTTTTTATGATTTTCAGATACAGCGGTGACCCCTTTGAGGTATATAGCATCTAGATCACTAGACGTGCGATTAAAACCAGTTGTTGGTTACAGTTGAGCATTATTTTTTTAAAGTCCTCGCAATATCCGAACAAGTGTTTAAGCGGAACACATCCGGAAAATTTACCATCGTTGGAGAATTTCTTATTGTCCTCGTCCTCCATATCTATATCCCAAGCGGCGTTCTGAAGTTCATGCAGATCGTTTACCGAATACGAGCAATACCCTTTCATACATGTAGTTACCCCCGGACACTTTAATTTCTGTATTTCTACGCCGTTCAACTCGTATCTCATCTAGGAAAAAAGAAACGCTAATCCGTTGTTCGTAAAATAATATTTGTCCGTAATCTCTGTCGGTATATTAATTTTACCCTCGATATAGATATAACTCTCGCACGGTAAGGTGTAGGCGTCCATATTTTGAATAGATATTCTAATCTCATCGTTGTTGGACATAGCTGTGCTCGAATACGGTAGAAAAGAGTGATATTGCATCTGGGTGACCTTACAATCGTCTATATACCCCGCGGACACGTCTAAGTACGCCTCATCCATGATCAAAGTGTTTTTAATGAATTTAAATACACCCGGTTTGCGTCAGTTAGTTTTATTTTTTTATTATATTGTGTTTTTCTTCTTATCCTCGCTGGCGGCCGCTGCTTAACTGTTGTCCGTGCGACATTAAAAACACTATACTTCTCTATACTTCAGAGTATATATATATATATATATATATATATATATATATATACCATTTTTGTTATGTGAAATAAAAATAAAACTAGGTATTTATTGTAAATTCATGATTTAAATTATTTCACAATATATTTAATTTTGTTTATGCATTTTCCGAAGTCTTAACGTGACAAATGCATTTTTTTGTAAAAGGGCGTCATAACCCAAGCCTAATACTATTAATAACGTGTGAGCGACATACTATACGTATACACACGCTTGTACTTTTACATATTTAGACCGGGAAAACAATTGTATATTATAATATATGTACACAGGCCCGGATTAACACTATCATAGGCCCTAAGCACTGTGCCTTTATTACTATGTGCTAATACGGTCTTACAGAGTACAGTACTTCAATGATTCAGAAACCTTATAATTGGAACAGGTAGTGTTGAAACTAAGTGCTAAGCCTTTAAAAACAAAAATATTTACAACATAAAAATCTAAACTGAACTTTTATGAATAAAACTTTATATCTGAAAACAATTTAAACACATCTTAAAAACAATTAATTTTACTCAAAATATATTTAAAATTAAATTATCATAAGCCATAAAAAACAACTTATTTTATACCATTTAGAATTTTGCCTCTTCCTCGTATTTAAGTAAAAAATAAAATATAATTGTAACAAATAAAAAATAAAAGTATTGTGTAGAATATTAAATTCATAGTTAAAAAACTTGAGACATTTTTTATTTGCAAATGATTCAATAATTGTTTCGGATTAACTAGTGCATCAAATGAGTGATAAAATGATGTATAAAATTGAGTTATGTATAGCAGTCAATGGGGGGCATTTTGAACATTGATAAAAATAATCAAAAATATTACAAAAAATATTAATGAGTTGTGTGTACTTCATTACCTAATATACTATTATTAGTTATCTATTTAAAAGTTTAAAAATCATACAATTTTACAATTTGCTGTGTTTTTTGAACATATAAAATGCTCTCTTTCATTCAAAATTCAACTGATATCGATTTTTTTCTCTGAGTAACATAAGTATTTCTACAAAGTGGCTATTTTAGAAATTTTTCAAAATTTTTTTTTTTTAGGTTTTTAATTTTGGATTATTTATAACCATGGTAAAAGATGGGCTATAAGTTACATATTATGTTAAAAAAACGGAACTTCAATATCTGCATTATATTAGGAGTAATAACTACTGACTTTCCAATTAATTTACATACTGTATAATTAACTATAACAATAATAGTTATTATAGTGGTAGGTATAGTCACAAAATATGATTTGTTTTCGAGTAATGTCAATAACTTCTTCATCCAATATTAATTTCGAAAACTATGGGTTTCCTATCACACATTTATATATAGGTACCACGTCATTTATTTAAAATGTCTATTTCCGAACAGCAAATACACACGCGCACGGTCTGCAAGACTGACCCGCATCTTTAATGAAGAATTTGATAAATACAAATGGTTGTCAGTAATCTTTGGACATAAATATAATTTACTATTACTTATAGACTTGTCATAATTATGTAATATTTTAAAATGATTCCATTTTACTGGCTCTTCCATAGGACTAACCTAGAAGTATTTAAAATTAATAACAAAGATAGGTACACATATATTATAATATACTTAAATAAATTAAAATTTCATACTAGTAGTTCTTGTTTGTTGTAAAGTCGATTTCTAACATTTTTGATCAAATGACTGGTATCAGAAAAAGCAAAGAATTTTCTATTTGGGTCATTAAAATGCTCAATATAGCAACGACTACCTTCAAGTTTTCCAGATATACCTAGTTCTGACCAAATTTTCCTATTAGCTAAAGCACTGTCCGATACAAATCCGTGAATTAAAACTCCTGATTTTTCCAATAATATTGTTGCTTTTATAAGTAATTTGACTAATGTATCTCCTTTTACAGGGCCCCTGGAGGCGAATACAGCAATTGGTTGTGTATAAGTATCAGCAAGTGGTTGGAAAAGTATAACTAAGCCATGATTAGCAAGATCATCTAAGCTATTAGCTTTTGGTAATTCATTGCAAAATTCACCTTCTCTACCAAAATCAATAAGTCCTGAATAAGTGAGAGTATGAGACTTAACAGAAATATTTTCTCGGAGAGATATCTCATCAAACACTATTAATCCATGTTTCTGCATTGTACTTTTTGTTTCAATTTTTTTCTTAAAAAGTTCAAAAAATTGTTCGTCAAAACCACATGCAGTATTTATGGTTGATAAGTAACGTCTGATCGTTCTAACACATGGTAAAGGCATAATATTATTATCACGCAAAAATGAATAAGCCGAAGGAGATTTAATGCTAAGTAATAAGCATAACATAACCCAATCTTCTGAATACCTATTGCCATGCAAATTCTTAACCTTTGAACTTTTTAATATTTCTTGAACCAGTAATTTATGTTTGGCAGAAGGAATTTTCTGTAAAACTGTTTCTTCGTCTAATTGTTTTAAGTTTTCTTCGTGATCTTCTATTATAAATTTCATATTTGCAATTTTTTGTTTTAACTTACGATTAATTTGTTGTTTTAAATTGTTACGGGTACGGAGCAAATTCAAATTGTGTTTTTTGCTTGGAGTGACATTTAAGCATATTCTTTTAATAGTTTTAGATTTCCTTCTTATTTTGTTGTTATTAAATGTTTTTTGAATTGACTTACAATGATCACACACTATTTGTTGGCCTTGAAGTATAATACAACATTTGTCATGCTTCCATTTATTTAGTTGATCAATATATGTTACTTTCGTTTTAAACATAATTGTTTTTTCTTTTATGTCAACTCCTTTACATACAGACTTTTTATCAAACTTAGATAATAAACATTCAAGTCGTTCAACTGTAACTTCATCTTCACTATTTAAATTATCATCACAAATTAGTTCAATAGGAATTTTTTTTCCTAGATAGCTACATTGAACATGACAATTACTATCGACAATTATTGTCTTTCCAAAAAGTGGAAATATATCATTGTTGATGACAGTTGGAGAAATTTTTGATAGTAGTTGAAAGAACATGACAAAGTTAGGCTTGCAACTAGATATACATTTATTCCATCCTTGAGGAATATTAATCACAGCACTTCCATTACAAAGAAAATTGAAAACGTATGGGTTAATGGAGAAGCTAGTAGAGTATTTTCTAAATCATTCAACTGAAACAAGGTTCAAAATAACATGCCATTATTTTTTTTCTATGTATTGATTAATATTTAATAACATTTTTATTAGAATGTCACATTTTTTGTATTGATATACATAAGTAAATTTTTAGCAAACCTTGTAAATGATAGGCTCGTTTGAAGTTGATAGTCAATCGTTATATGTATAATAAATAAAAAAAACTAAACGATTATCAAACACATCATTAATTAGAGATTTAGTTCAATTCTTTATTGAATCAGAAGTAAGCCTTTTAAAAAAAAAAAAAAATGTTAATTTATTTTTACTGTTGGAATAATTTTAGTTACATGAACATGGAGCATACTTAGTCGATTCTTTAATCAATTCAAATGCAATGATGAAAGATTGGAAATGCATGACTGATTTATTGTTAGAAGAGTCAGGTTTAAGTGAAGAGAGAATGGATGATAGACAAGAAACTAGTTTGATTGAGTTAATGGTCTGTTGTATTAAACAAGCAGCTACTGGAGAAGCACCTGTTGGACGTAGATCAAATAAAAAAGTATATTAATCGGTCTGATATAATAATTTAGAAATAGTGAATTATACTTGTTATATACTATAGTCGTTTAAAGAACGTACATTTTAGAAACATTAGAACTAGTTGTGAATTTCACTAAGATGATAAGTAATCTAATAAAAAAATTTTTTATCAAAGTAGTGTCATTATTTTAAGTGTTTGTTAAACCTTTAGTTTTGTACCACTGCTGGTTTTTACAGAAGGGTAAGTTTCTGTTATTTAATCTAATTTGAACCTAATGACAACTAAAAATTATCAGGTGTAATTAATAAATTAAAACTTTTAAGTAATATGTTTATAATCATCTTCACTAAACTTTTTAAATCTAAAAAATAAAATACATAAATTTTAATATTTATAATTTCTTGACTCTTAATCTTTAATTCCACACTTATTTGAAAGTATATAGTTTAAAATAATGATACATTAAAATGGTTAATGATGGTCATAAGATACAAAAGACCCTTGATCAAATAACTGGGATTTATGAAAAAAAAAGAAAAGTAGGAGGGTGAATGCACTATGGTTTATTATTGTAATAAGATTTATATATTATTTTAAATAGATTGTGTCACCAAGTGAAATTAAGCAACTACAAGATGACAAACAGCGATTGACTGAATATTTTATTAAAGTATTGCCACAATTAATCGACAAATATAGAGCAGATTCTGATAAGCTAATTAATTTATTATCTATTCCTCAATATTTTGATTTAGATATATATACGACATCTAGACAAGAATCTGTAAGTTAATTATTATCAATATTATTTTCCGAATTTGTATGTAAATTATATGATACCTAATTAGATTATGACATTTTATAGAATTTGGATTTACTTCTAAAAAAAGTACTTATGATTACTGATAAACATCAAAATGATGAAGTCCTTGAAACATGTGCTAAAACATTAGAAATTCTATGTTCAAAAAACAATTCTACTTTGGCTTCCAGGTGTTGTGTTCAAAAAAGTATCTTAATAGATACAATTACTAGTAAATATAGAGAAGCTATGGATGATTGGAATATTCTTATTGAAGGAGTAAGTATTTATAAAATGCATATCTCTTTTCAATTGTTATTCTAATATGCATGTTATATTTAGAATGATAAACTTGATGATGATGAAATATACAATGTAGTTAATAGTATGAAGAAAATTTCAATATTTTATTCGTGTCATAACTTGGGACCATGGAATTTATGGGACATAATATTCAAAGACTTAAAAAAGGCTCATGAAAGTTCTAAACTATTACCTGAAGAAGTAATCTCATTTGTATGAATATAAATAAATATTAATTATTAATTGATGCTTTTATTTTTAAGGCTATTAAATATAGTATTTCTACCTGTATGTTTGCTATGATGTGGGAATTACACAGCGTTGAAGATGTTTTAGAAAATGTACGTATTGAAGATTTAGAAGAACAAGTGATGCAAGTTAAGACTAAACTCTTTGATTTTATGGGTATCCTTCGTGAAATTTTAGCACATTCTTCAAAACTTTTATTTACAGAAGAGGTATTATTTTTATTGATTTTATTGATTTTCTATGATGATGATGAAATATGTGTTTTTAATAAATATGTATATATATATTTGTACAGGCTTATATATCAATATGTGATTTACTTGTTGTATTTAGTAATAAATTGGGTGTTAAACATCCAGTTATGGGGAAATTAATTTATAAATCTGACCAAGAACTTCAGGATATATTAAATAATTTTATTCAAAAAAATGTTTTTGTTTTCGTAGAAAAAGACAATTGTTAGTTGATAAATTGTTTAACCAATATATTATATATCAGAATTATTTGCTTATTTTTATTTGTTATTAAATAGGTATCCAAGATAAATATTCCAAAATTGAAGAATTACATAAAAGAAGAAAGTTTTTAGCATCTTATTGTAAACTAATTGGTTATGGAATGATTTCTATGACATGTGCTGCAGATATTTTTAAACATTATGTTAAAGTACAAATATTAATTTTATACTTATAGTATGAGTGACTAATTAAGTTACTTTATGGGATATATTATCGACTGGTTAAAGGCAAAAGGAGTAAGCATTATGTATACTACAGAATAACTGAGAGTCCAAACATATAATCGCACAAGCGCCTATGTTCTAATGAACATTTACTAGTGAGATATTTCATTTTTAATTTTTGGGACGAGCAAAATTTATTAACAGATATGTTTAAAAAGTAGGGGTTAAGTGCCTTTTTAGGGTGTAAGCGACACTAATAAAAATTTTGTTTGTCAAGCACCAAACATAATATGGTGCTTGGTTCTTACTATTTTCGCTTATCACCTTTAAAAAAAAAAAAAAAAAGAGATAAGAACTTAAAAAAAATTATTAATTTTAACTTAATTTTATGTGAAAAAAAATTAATATTATGTTTCAATATAACTATTGCCTGGTCACAAAATTAATATAATGAAGTATGAAAAAGCATAAAAATTTCATTATTAAAGTTTTGATGAAACCCCAAGCCTCAGCATCAAAATATAGAACATGTAAAAATTTTGATTTTGTTTTCCTGAAAAGTTGTCAAATGATCGCTAAACCCCTTTTGCCTTTTACCAGTCGATATATCTCAAGTGACTAGTTTTTTAAATTTTACTTCATTATCAGTTTTACATAATATTCATTAATTATTATAAATTATATGTTTTAGTCTTATAATGAATATGGAGATATCATAAAAACAACAAATGCTGTTCAACAACAACCTCGTGCAAATCCAAATTTAAATGAGGATATTGAAAATCAAGTCTTGGCATATGTACATCTTAACCCACGTTCGTCTGTTAGACAAGTTGGACGTGAAGTTGGCGTATCCAAAACATTAGTTCATACGATTTTAAAGAAATACAAACTACACCCTTACAAACCAGACTTTGTCCAACATTTACGTATAACAGACCCAGAAAAAAGATTACATTTTATTTCTTGGTTTACGGTGGCATCTGAGGATGATCCATTATTAATTAATCATATTTTATGGACTGATGAAAGTAAATTTACTAATAATGGAGTATTAAACAAGCAAAATAATCGTTATTGGTCGAATGAAAATCCTCACTGGGCTGTTCCTACAAACTTTCAAACATGTTGGGGTACAAACGTATGGATTGGTATGATTGGTGGAAAGTTACTAGGGCCTCATTTCTACGACGGAACTTTAACGGGAAGAAGATATTTAGATTTTTTGCGTGATGATTTGCCACTTTTTTTAGATGATTTACCCTTAGATACACGCAGAAACATGTACTATCAACAAGATGGGGCACTTGCTCATAATTCACGAATTTTACAAGAATTTTTAAAAGTAAGATTTGGTGAAAAATTTATTGCAACACACGGACCAGTAGAGTGGCCTCCAAGGTCACCTGACCTTACACCGTTAGATTTTTTTGTGGGGACATTTGAAAAATGCTGTGTATACTGATCCTCCAATCAACATTCAAGACTTAAAAAATAAAATTACACACATGTGTAACCTCTTGATTGAAAATCAAATACTGTCAGCAACTAATCGTGAATGTTCACGTCGATTTGAAGCATGCGTTTTAAATAATGGAGGGACTTTCGAACAATTTATCGAGTAACTTATGTTAGTGATTTTTGTAAATTGAATTGTAAATAAAAAATGTGTAGTAGAGTTTAAAATAATAAAATTAAAATTAAAAAATAAATGTTAACAAAATAATTTTTTTAAATGTTTTTTTAAAATTTTAAATCGCTCTCATTCGGTCAATATTGGATTGAGAGTAGTAGTTGTTAGATCAAAATTACTTAAAAAAAATCCATTAATCTGAAAATGGTATTCAAAATAGGGGTTGCCATTTAAAAAAAGTGAAATTGTGTTGCGCATGCGCAAAATACGTGAGTAAAAAAAATTGTAAGTCATCGAAATTAAAGATCCAATAGTCTATATATATATATATATAAGCATGAAATTAAACAATACGAAAATGTTAAAACTTGTGTTTATTAAAAATTAAACAAACTTCAAAATATGAAACAAGAGAAGAGCAGAGATCAAGACTAAGACAAGTATAAATTCTATACTGCCCTGAGTATGGTTGTATAGGCGTTGATAGTGTCAATTTTACCCCCGGGAGGAGCTTATGTGTTGTCCTCTTTTTGGCTAACTCTGCATATGTCTGTGAAAACCCATATGAGTGTTGTTGCAACAACAAAAAATTGACACTATCAACGCCTATACAACCATATTACATACAACCATTCAATGCAACATTGAACTGAATTGGTTGATTACTTGCAAGTGCCACATCTCGTGGTAGCTCTCTTTTTATTAATATAACAACTATTTGTGTTGGGTAGACATTATTTCAATTTTACATAGTTCATTAGTTCGATGGTGATATGGCAAAAGGGTCTAAGCGACACGGCTAGTACCTACTATTGGATAAAAAAATATGTATTACGTCCATTGCGTTTGCTCAAAAACAGCTGTGATTATTTTATTTTATGTAATTTTGAAGTTTATGTTTGGAGTGTAAACGACACTTAATAATTTGCTTTCTCAAATAAATGGTCTCAACGCTAATAAAACGGAATAAGCACTATTTTATTGGGGACAAACGACGTTTATTTTTACCTAAGTTATTAGTTATTACAAAAAAATAGTAATTATGTATGTTATTTATTGAAAATTTAAGTTGTTTCATGTTATTTAAACTATTGTATTATAGTATTTAAGTATCAGATCAAGACTAGAAATAAGTAATTCATTCCAAGAGACTGGTGTATAAGACTAAATTTGTTTTTATTTGTTTTTGATTGACTTTAATAAACTAAGTCGTGTGAAAAATTTAATTTTTATATTGTTTATGTTATTCATTTAGTGTTAAGGAAGTAAACGAGACAGATACAGTACAAAAAACTAGCGTAATAATTGAATAATAATAATAAATTGGGTCAAGAGCGCCTAGGGGGAGGGGGGGGGGTAAAGAGACCATTGCCCCTATGGGAATTTTTCTAAACAATTTTTAATTTTTTCATAATAACACAGTTTTAAATAAACATATATTGAAAAAGTGTTAATATTATGTTATAAATCTATTCGTATACGTGTCTTATGTGATGATATAATGTTGTTAACTTTATTAAGAGAATTGGTTTTACTAACGTTGAAGATCCAAAAGCCTTACAAATTTTAGACTATTTAGAATTGTCTGATTTAATTTCTGTAAAAAGCTATGAGTAGATTGGCCTTTTAACTATGTTTTGTTGGAAATTGATTTTTGACTTATTTAGGGTGGATTTATTCCGTTTTATTCGAACATTTTCAAATTTACTTTATTCTATTGCATGCAATTTACTGCAGTAAATTTTATGTTTAAAATAAAAATCGGTTTCCAACAAAACATAAGTAAAAGGCCAATCTACTCATAGTTTTTTACAAAATTTAAATACGACTATTTTAAGTAGTGAAATATTTGTTGGGCTTTTTGGACTAAATCGTTGCTTTAAAAATATCATCAAAACGTTTATGGGTGCTGCGACACGTGCAAGTGCGTTGAGGCGCTTCTTCGATTCTTGGAATCATAAATGTTAAGCGATAATAAAAGACACAGGCTTCTATACTAACTAGATAAGGTACTTCTGTTATCATAATATCATATGAAGCATCATAAAGAGTATCCGCCTTTATTTGGGTTGGCAAAACGCAAAATTTCATTGTATTACCTGCTATAAATCATTGTATTACCTACTATATAAAATACTATTGTATTACCTACTATATGAACAGTAGCGGTGCGTGAACAAAATATGTGGGTAGACTGAAGTTTTGTGTAACTATTGCTTATTGCTCATATATATATATATATGTCGTAGCCACTTCGTGAAATCGAACTTTTCATGAAAAGATGACCATTTCATGAAATGGAAACGGACGTTTTACACTTCGTGAAATTTGAAAATATTTCACAAAATGGTCATTTTTTCATGAAGTGGTCACTCCAATTTAACATCGTGTAATTTTTTTCACAATCCGGTCGTTCACTTTGTGTAATGGAATACAACATTCATTGCACACGTTAAGTTTGATTATATTCGTTATTATTCATTTAATGTATTTATTAAGTATACTTATTTTTAACTTTAACAATACTATAAGTAAAGAGCGGATTTTTATGTTTTTAAAACCTTAAAATATGATGCTAATATGCTTCAAAAAAACCTTAGAATTATTATAAAAATATGAAAAAAATATGAAATAAACATTTTCTTACTTCAATACATTTAATAGTTTTAAAATCCAAGAAATAATTATTTTTTTTCTGATAATTCATCCAATTCATTTATTAAGAGGGTTTTACTCATACTATCATATTTAACTACACGAAAACTTATCCTAAAATCCTCAATAATAATTTTTCCATCTGTTGGCATTTTTTATCAGAATTTTCTTCTTTGAATAATGCATCATGGTCATGATTTCGAGTAAACTCTAATTGAATGTCTCCTTTGTAATGTGGATGTGTTATATCCTCAAAGAAACCCAAACCGAAATCAGACAAATTGCCATAAACATTACATTTTCCCCCTCCTTTAAATCTCGATTGATATCCTGAATTTATAGTAGGACCGTGGTTATTATTTAAAGCAAAACCAACAACCCCTTTCATATTACTTGTTATACCAGGGTTTTCGATTTCCTCAAGTAATGTTCCATGTTTTTTCAGTTGGATGTTGGAAAATAGTTTGCTTGGAAAACCATTCTCTAATTTTATATTGCTATTAAGTGGATATTTAGTACCGTCTAGTTGTACAACTTTTCCGGAAATGTTAAATTTTGTGGATTTTAAGTCTAGAAAACAATCACTTCCATCTATTGAGAAAATTGTCTTCCTATTTTCAGTATTAAGGTTTAACAGAGAAGTTGGGTTGAAATCTCTATATTCAGCCCGGATAATATTATCATCATACTCATCAAAAATTTTTTCCATTTATTATACATATATATTTTTTTTTTTTAACGAAAATTCTAAACCAGGCGAAAAATCCGGGTTAAAAAAGAAATTCTAAACCAGGCGAAAAATCCGGGTTAAAAAAGAAATCTTAAACCAGGCAAAAAATCCGGGTTAAAAAAGAAATTCTAAACCAGGCGAAAAATCCGGGTTGGTTAGAATATTGACAACCAGGTTTATATTCATTAGTTTGTAACAGTATAACAATTTTAAAGAGAAAATCTTTAAAATTAACAATACATTTTATTATAATTTTTTATAAATTCCAAACACAAATGACCACAAATAGGTGGGTCATTATCATCTTGGTATATATTCGTTGATATTAGTAGGTTCTTTTTCCCTAAATATTTAACAAGTTCTGTAGGTGGATTAAATTCTCCATATGAGTCGAAATAAATTTTTTAATTTCCTTCTTTTATCCATGCAACCCAATGTGAACCTTTCTCTTTAGAATCATTTAAATTTAATATACCACTTTCATTTGTCCAAGGTTTTAAAGGAAGTTCGTTTCTCATGAAACACCCTCTAAAATATTTATTTTTTTCAGTAAATTTTAAGATATCAAAATTAGTCAATGCTTTTTCTCCATATTTTTTAACAAGGAAATTAACAGATAGATCTACTTTTTGATTGTTTTTTTTCTCTTCAAACCTGAGCCAATATGTAATGTTTTAACATTTTTAATAATTTTTTCCAATTCCTGATTGTGTCGAATTGTTTCTTTTTCCATTGCTTTTTTATGTTTAGTTTCTGAATAACTATCCCATATAGCAGATCCTCCTTGAGCTGCAGCAGCAGCTGCTGCAATCCACCGAATAAAAGAGGAAGAAATCCCCCTTCTTTTATTTGATTAAATTCCAATTCTAATCGGACTTCTTTATTTTCTTTTTTTGCTTTTTTTAGCATATTTATTTGTGTATTGGTTAAATTATATAGTTTTCCCTCACCTATTTGATAAGGTTTTAAAAGGATTGTAACATTTTTTTTCTGTTCATGAGCCAAATGAATTTTCTTATTTTGATAATCATTTAGTTTAAGTTTCATTTATTATACATTTTCTTTTTTTTTTTTTTAAATTAATCCCATCCCTAATTTTAGTTTTGTTTTCATGATGTTTGTTGTAACCCATGCAGCAGATTTTTCACCTAAGGACACATTTGAATCTGAAAATCTTTCCCAAGCTTTATGTTCTAAAATCAAATCAGCTTTATGTCTAGATTTAGTATCTTTATTTTTTTCATAGTAAATATCGTGTTCTTTTGCTGCTTCATCCAGTTTATTAACAGGTTTTTTATTTTTGTTTAATTTTGTACCAGGACCTAAGTAGTTATAAGTAGGCCAATGCATTTCAGGTATAAATTTACTGTTTAAAATATGATTGAAAAGACCTTCCCCTTTAATTAGTTTTTTTGGCAAACATTTTATGATTTCGATCAAATACTCTGTACTTTTTGGGGAATCAATCAACTTTTCCATTTCATTTTTGAAAAAGGTTACCATACCTAGTTTTTCATTATGAAAATTATTATTTCCTGCTCTTTCTTCTTCGGCGATTTTACACAATCGATTTATTATTTGGTTTAAATTATTTATATACATATATTTTACAGGATTTTCCGTGTAATATTTTAAACCTTCTCCAACATGTTCAGATGGTTTTTTCATTTCATTCCAAATATTTTTAATTATTAGATTATATTTATTAGAACTGGATGATTTTGGTTTTCCTGTTTTTTTATCGTTTTTTTGATATATCGAGTCGGTTTCTAATAATATTTTTTTATATGTTTTTAAATCCTCATCTGTATACGGTAATATAATATTATTTGTTTCATCCCATAGATTTGACTGTGTTAACAAGTTCCACAATCCTTCTGTTCCTGTATATTGATTCTTGTTTAAAATAATATCGTTCCCGTTAAAACTTATTGCGTATTTCCCAATTGCATGACCTTTTTTTATTGGTAGTTTTACTATCATAAATCCAAATTCCAAAAGCTTTATCTCTTAGATCTATGAGTTTCTGTGCGGCGATATTGCCTAGATGTGTTGTTTCTGGTGTTTTTATTGTTTGATTTTCTTCATCTCTTGTTGGTGTTTGAAAACTTGATATCATTTTCGGTTTGTTTTCTGTATGGATTGGTTGCTCTATTAATGTTGATGTTTTTACAGGTACCAATTCTGTGTGTGAATCAACATCTGTTTTGTTTACAGCATTTTTTATGTCTCTTAATACTTTCACTACAGGTTCGAAAGCTTTTTCTTTTCTTATTTCGTTGTTGATTTCTCTTTGATTTGCATTTTTAAAATTATTTTGTAGTTTTTCTCTAATTTTTAATACTTGTTTGGTTTTCTCTATTTTTTCCTTGTCCTTATCATTATTTAAAGTATTTGGTTTAAACATCTCACTATTTTGAAGACCTCCTCCTTTTCTCATTTGTTTTGTAAGATTATTCTGAATTTTTTTAATATCACTATCATTCATTTATAATAGATATATTAAAAAAAAAAAATATATATCTAAATTATATTACAACATAAACGTCTTACGTAAACCTAAACATAAACGTCTTACGTAAACCTAAACATAAACGTCTTACATAAACCTAAACATAAATATCTTACGTAAATTTTAACATAGTTTTTTCTCTAGTTTATTATATATATGATTATCTATAACATCCAGAGAAATGTATCCATATTTTTTTTCCCAACAAAGTACACAAAATTTGAAAAATTTTTCTTTAGATAGAGTTGAACTATAAAAACTTTCCCAAATTTTACTTACGTAGTGTTTTTGTTGTTTAAAAATAAACAAAAAATTTAAATTATTGCGTATCAATTTTAAATCGCTCGAGCTAAAACAATGAGTTAAATAAATACAGGAAATATTTTTATGTCTGCCTCTGAAAAAATATTCCTTTACTAATGATTGATCTTTTTCCAAAATTCAATCATCAAAAAAACTAGACTATTTGTTTGACATTCGTCGACAGGTACTATATCTTGATCAGAGAAATGCGAATCAATATTACTATTAATATCAAATATTTTTTGTAAAAATTTATACATTGGTTGTTTAAGATTTTTTGAGAACACATATAGATGTTGATAATCAACCCAATACTCTGTGATAATAGTCCTTAACAACGTAGTCTTACCAGAACCAGAACCTCCAAAAATTAAACATCGAATTGGAACAGGAAGTAAAGAATCGTTTTTATTTAGAGTTTCGGTTTCAAAAGGATAAAGCTTGAAAATATATTTTTTCATATTTATTATAGAGTTTTTAAATATTCCAAGAATATTTAAAAGAGTATATAAACAAGGGGTATTTTACTCAAAAATGACTAAATGTATTGAGTAACCATTACTCAATTTTTCCAAACCTTTATAAATTAAAGTGAACTTCACTGGATTCGAGTTCAATTCTTCAATATCATTAACTGTAAATTTTTTTGAAGTGGTCTGGTAAAATTACTTTTAAATTATTATCTAAAATTACTAATAATTTTTGCCCATACTTTGTAATAACAATTTCAAAGTTTGTTACCTTATATTTTTTTCCGAGTTCCAAGTTTTTTAATGAGATGAAGTATGTGTTTGAATTTAAAAGTGTTTTATAGTTTTCCATTTATTATACATTTTTTTAATTTTTTTGAAAAAATTCTTAACCCGGATTTTTCATCCGGGTTGGTTAGAATATTGGCAACCAGGTTTATATTCATTAGTTTTAAAGTCTAAAATGAAGGAAGCAGAAGATTTTCAGGATTGGTTAACTATTTTTTCTGTTGAGGTCTAATAAATCGAGATAAAAAATTGGATCTTTGAGTAGGATAAATTCGTTTCCATTTTGATCGAAAATACTGATGTTTATAGTTTTAATTGTTTTTAAGCTTACAGGAACATAAAATATTTTCTCTGGTCTTACAAATAAATTATTAGAATCAAATAAAAACACGAATAAAAGTTCTTCCTCTACATGGTGAATATCATTAACAGAGGAGAACGATTTTTCAATTATGTTGCAATGAATTTCTAAAGGTGTAATAATTATGTTTTTATATATAGGTGATAAACCTATATATGACCTTATAGAAAAATTTTTCTTATTTATTCCAAATAATTTGTTTAAATTTTCATCAAGTTCGAAATATTTATCAGATTCAATAAATATGGTATAATTATTTAAAAGAGATATTTTCATATTTGTTGGTATAATTTTATTTAATTCTTCTATTGTATAATAATCAGATTTTATATTGTATTCAGTGTTATCCATATAAATATTTCCCTCTAATATCCACATTTTATTGTTTATAAATGTTGATGTTTTTTTACCAATATGAGTGATTTCTACATCAGAGTGTCGAAATTCATAATGGTAATTTTCCACTCCTAAAATCTCTTTTAAATAATCTTCGAATATAAAAGAGATGTTTGAAGTAAAATGTATTATATTATTTTCATCTAATTTAATTATTGTTCTTTTATAAGTGGTATTTTTATTTAGCTCATGTTGAAATTGTTTTAAAGAATAAATGCCTTTTGTTATCACAAATTCTGTGTTTAAAATTACAAATTTTGTATTGTCTTGAAGTTTATATTCTTTTGCTATAATTATACAATCTCTGTCTAATCTGATAACAGGAATATACTTGATTTCTTTTTCACTTATTTTTGAGTAATCTAATTGTATATACTCTAAATTCAAATATTTGCAGATTCTCATCTAAATGATGGTAAGTATTACATGTTATTTTAACTATATTTTCCTCTGAAAGACTTATCACAACAGGACTAATTTTTTTGTTTAATTGGTCAATTTTATATCTGCCTGGCTCCACAGTAACTATTATACCGCCAATTGTAATTACACAATCTGTTTTAATTCTGATTAAATTATGTAAACCAGTAAATGTTAAAGCCTTAAGTCCTAGTAAAAAATTACCAGAATTAGCCAAGGGACGTTCTAAATGTATACTATTATTTTTAATTTTTATTAAAACCATCTATTATTTATAATATATAAATATTATAAATAAAAAAATAAAAAAAAAAACAACTGAGTATTTAATTCGAATGATGACCTACTTTTGTTATCTTTTGTATGACGTCATACAAGCGATATTTACTCAGTTGAGTTAAAAGGAAACAAATGTATGTAAATGTAATAAATCGACAATCACCGCACAAAAAAAAAAAAATTGAAAAAAAAAATATATCGTATAATAAATGGAAGATATGAATATGAATACTAAATATCATTCTAAATACTGTGTAGTTTGCGACACAAATATTGCTTATAAAAATTGGTCAAGACACTGCCAAACAAAAAAACACAAAAATAATGATCCTTATAATACAATCACAACAAGGATTCGTAAGAAAACAATAACAACAACCAAGAAACTTAAAAAACAAAGAGTACCTAAAGACCCTAGAGTTTTCCATAAGTTCAGTGAAAAACTCTTTAATAAATCCAAAAAAAATCGATCTGTTATCTTGGAGAAAGATACTGCCTTTAATAGCAGAGTTAAAACGTTCACAATTAATAATAATTTTGGGTTCAAAGATACTATAAAATTTATGAGTCATGTAGAAAGAATAGTTTTAGGTAAAATTCAAGAAGGATTAAATAAACAACATGGTTTAAAAGTAAATTTTATTTTGCACTGTATACACCAGAAAAAAATTACTGGTACAGAAACCATGGAGTATAAGGACACTCATTTTAAAACAAATAATGAAATAATATTGAAAACGACTGATCGAAGTGATTACTATCTTGGAGTGAAAACTAAATTAATGAATGAAATGCAAGAGTTTCAAATCAAACAATCACAGTGGTGCCTTCAAAAAATTGTCTCCTTGGAATTGTGTATCAATAAATTTATACCTCTAAGAGGTGCTCCGTATATAGAACTTCCAAAATTTATTCAACTTAAACATGCCGTTATAAATGTGAAAAATGAGGATAATAAATGTTTTCTTTGGGCCTTACTTTCTGCATTATATCCAGCTGAACATGATCCGCAGAGAGTTTCCAAATATAAAAAATGGAAAAGTGTGTTTGATAAAGAATTCAAAGATATTGAATTCCCTGTTAAATTAACAGATATACATAAAATAGTTGATAGATTAAATATTTCTATAAATGTGTATTGTATTGATGAGTTCAAGTCAGTAATTATTCCCCTTAAAATAACTAAAATTGAGAAGGAGAAACATATTGATTTGTTGTATCTTAAAGAGAAAAATAATGAGCATTATTGTTGGATAAAATAAATTACTATAAATTTATGGAAACTAGTAGGACATGCTCAAATTTCCAAACATGGACATAAATGTTTTCTGTGTAAAATGTGTTTAATCAGCCATACAACACAAGATAAATTAAACGAACATAAAACTTACTGTATGTATAATAAATGTACCAAGGTCGTTTTACCCAAACCTTCCAATAATATTGTTCAATTTTCTCATTATAATCATTCTTTAAAAGTACCTGTTTCGATTTACGCAGACTTTGAGTGTTTGTTAGAAAAAATACAGAATTGTCAACCTTGTGATAATACTTCGTATATAAACCCATACCAAATACATTCTCCTATAAGTTTCGTATTCTATATAAAATACTCTGATGGGAGTTTTAAGAAAAGTGAAGAATACTTTGGGTTGGATGCACCTAAGGTATTTGTTCAAAAAATAAAGGAGAAAGCTCTTAATATTGCTGAAAATTATTTAGATGTAAAAGTTCCTATGAAAGAGTTGACTAAAAAACAATGGAAAAATTTTAAAAACGCAAACACATGTCATATTTGTGAGAGAAATATGGAGGATATACCTCCACAATTGTTACAGAGTATGAAAAAAAAGGAAAAAGATACTGCATTCAAAAATAATATGAGAAAAGTTCGAGATCATGATCATTTAACTGGAAATTATAGAGGAGCTGCACATTCTTATTGTAATTTAAATCATCAAATTCCTAGATTTATTCCTGTTTTATTCCACAACCTTTCAGGTTACGACGCACATTTATTTATAAAAGAATTCAACGGCTATAATCAAAGAATAAACTTGATTCCAGAAAATGAGGAAAAATATGTATCTTTTTCAAATATTTTGGACTACCAATCATCTGCTTGTATGAAAAATAAATGTTTGAATAAATTCTGTAAAAAAAGTAAAACAAATATTGTCTGTAAAAATCAAATCGAGATAAGATTTTTAGATTCATTCAAATTTCTATCTTGCAGTTTAGATGAATTAGCTAATAATCTAGAGAAAAACCAGTTTAAAGAACTCGGAAAACATTTTCCAAGAGAACATCTAGATTTAATAACTAAAAAATTATCTTATCCTTATGAGTATATGGATTGCATCGAAAAGTATAGTGAAACATGTTTACCTCCCAAAGAACTTTTCTATAGTTCTTTTACAAAAAACATATAACAAACGATGATTATAAAAACGCTCAAGAAGTTTGGAATGCGTTTAATATATAAAATCTCAGAGAATTTATCATGTTTTATAATAAGATAGATGTTTTCTTATTAAGTGATTATGTTCAAAAAAATTTTAATACAAAATTTTATTAAGTTATTTTGGTTTAATCCATATCTATTCGTTAGCGCATTAATGCGATCAAATAAGTTTCAACCATAGATCTGATAATTATCTAGAAAATTCTAGAATTTATGAATCTTATTATTTCATATATATATATATATATCGTATGTAAATTAATTGGAAAGTCAGTAGTTATTACTTTTAATATTAATGCAGATTGCAGATATTGATGTTCCGTTTTTTTAAACATAATATGTGACTTATAGCCCATATTTTACCATGGTTAAAAAAAATCCAAAATTCAAAACCGCCAAAAAAATTTTTTTTTTTTAAATTTCGAAAATAGCCACTTTGTAGAATTACTTATAAGTTACTCAGAGAAAATAAAATTGAAATCGGTTGAATTTTGAATGAATGAGAGCATTTTATATTTTCAAAAAACACAGCAAATCGTAAAATCATAAGTTTTTTGATTTTTAGTAATTGTATTAATTACTGTTAAACATCTTCAATTTAATCAGCTATTTATGTCCATATTATTGATTTTAATTGCATTTTAGCTTCATTTTGGTCTAAATGAAACCTTGTCTTGTCTGAGAAAACGTTTAATTGTGAAATATTTAAATTATAATTGGCGTTAAAATATTTAAAATTACATATCTAAATAATGGCACCGATAACAATATTAATTATACTCTGTTCAAGTCACTGCGGTGTCATTACTATTTACCTAGATATCATAATTTTAAATTTTGTTGCATTATGCAATGTTTATGCATAATGCAGGTGCGAAGATTTGTTTCCTGTATTTACAGGAAGACAACAGAATGACAACTTCATTTAACATTAGTTTTAACTCCATTAAACGTTTTTCGTTAAAAAAGTATTAAAATGATTTACAATATCCGATTACGTAGAAATGGTGTTTATTTATTTTGAAAATAATAAAACCCAAAGAGCCACTGCCAGAATATTTGGTGAGCTACATCCCGATAGACCTACACCAAATAATAGTGTAAGTGGTAAGAATATCGAAACTGAATTATTTATTATTAATTTGTAGGTCGAAAAATTGCTTTTAATTTTCTGCTATTAGGTAGATTAATAGAAGCTTTCCGAAATACTGGCAGTGTTGTTAAAATTAAAAACCTGGGAGATCTAAAAGTGCATCAAATGAGTGTAATACAATTAATGTTTTGGCTAGTGCAATAGCACAGCCTAAACTTTCATCGCGTAATCGTGCTCGTGAAGCTGGCATTAGTCATATTTCAATAAAAAAAAATACTGAAGAATTATGGTTATCCGCCATATAAAACAATGTTTGCATACGAACTTCGAAGTGACGATACGGAAATTCGTTTGAATTTTTGTAATTGGGCTCAAGAGCAGTTACTTGAAAATGAAAATTTTGTTAAAAACATCATTTTTACGGATGAAAGTACATTTTTAAGATATGTTCAGATTAGTAAACACTGGACTTATCACTGGGCTGATTCCAATCCACACATTATTTTAGAAGCACATAACCAATATGTTGAAAAACTAAATGTGTGGTGTGGGATATGGAATACTAATATCATTGGTCCATTTTTTATCGGGGGTAATATGAATGGAGAAACGTTTACAAATTTATTGGATGAACAAGTAAATAATAAATTCTATTAAATTAAATTTTATTAATTTTTTATTTATAATTTATAATAAAATTTCAGATTTGGCCTGCTATTCAAAATCATTTAAATCATTTAAGTAATAATGCAGAATTAGAATTACCATACTTGATTCAAGATGGAGTTCCGGCACATTATGCTCATGTAGCTAGAAATTGACCATTTCCCGGACAAATGGATTGGAAGAGCGGGACCAATAAATTGGCCAGCTCGATCCCCAGGCTTGATCTCAATTGACTTTTTTCTGTAGGGCTACCTCAAAAATGTTGTCTATCCATCTACATCCATTCAAGAACTTCGTGAAGGTGTAATATAAAATGTGAAAGATATTCCGAGAGATACATTAATTTCATTACAAAGATCATGGTTGTATACAATTGAGTTATGTATAGCAGTCAATGGGGGGAGTAGTATGGTTTTGTATGTTCTGACTACGTTTTGAGAAGCCAAATTTTTTCGGTTTGGTAGGCAATTTCCACCTATTTTTTAGTGAGCGATTTTTTTTTTCAAAAAACCTATACGTATGTTTTGGCTCCATTTGAGAAGCCAAATGTTTACCAGTTTAGCCGTTAAATTCCACCTTATTTCACCGTGTAAAAAATAAAGTACATTTTTTTTTAAATTTACACATTATTTTTATTTCACACAATACATTTACATACTCAAAAATACTCACACAATTATATTTCACTCATAACATTTACACACTACTTTTATTTTATTTTTTTTTTAAATTCTGTGGATTTCAAAATATACAATTTATAATTATACTAAACCGGCATAACTTCAGATTAAATTACTGTACGATAAGAAGTATGGTTTTTTATGTTCTGGCTCCATTTTAGAAGACAATTTTTTTCGGTTTGGCCGGCAATTTCCACCTATTTTTTAGTGTGTGATTTTTTTGCTCGAAAAACCTATATTATGTATGTTCTGGCTCCATTTGAGAAGTCAAATATTACCAGTTCAGAGGTTAAATCGTTTACCGTGTATATTTACAGGGGGATTTTTACCAGTTTAGCGTTTAAATTCCACCTTATTTCACCGTATAAAAAATTAACTACATTTTTTTTTTTAAATTTACACACTATTTTTATTTCACTCAAAACAATCACATACTCAAAAATACACACACAATTATATTTCACTCATAACATTTACAAACACGTACAATTTTATTTTACACATTTTTTCTTATAAAATTTAATTCATGAAATTAGTAAACATCTAATATACTGCACAACTATCTCATTAAACTGAGATAGATCATGTCTAACCAAATATTAGTGAATAAATTTTTAGAATCTACGATTTTGTAACAGTGATTTGTTTCAACTTTTTATACAGTATTATTATTTTTTTATACTGTTTTAGTTAAAGAAAAAGTCACGTCTTAAACCATTAGAACACAGTGTTCACTTTTGTTTCGTACATTATACATGTGTCAGACACCAAGTGACTGTCTTCTCTGTATAAAAATTTTGAAATTATTTAAACGTATCTCAGAAAAAAATAAAATTGTGAAACAGCAAACGTCCACTAGAACAAGAAGAGTACTCTATAATTAATTATTTAGTTAAATCAGACCAACTCTGTTGAATAATTGTCCTATTTTTAGGGTACGGCCCCACTGAAAGCGATTTGCGATTTTGCGTTTTGCGATTGCGTTTTGCGATTTTACGATTTTATTAAAACTATAGAATAAATATGATATGGCCACTCTGGGAGCGTTTTCCGTTTTGCGTTTTACGATAAATCGCTTTTAACGTAATTAAATCAAAATAGTTTGTTTTCTTGCAATTAATCGCTTTTGAAAAGCCCACCAGACACCTGCATGTTGGTTGATCTTCTGCCGTCTGCAGAGATATGAGCAATTTTTTCGTCCAATAAATGTTGAATATTTTGTATTGGTTGCTTATTATGCGTTAATACTACATTGTGCAATATGCCTACGGCTTTTGTAATTATAATAGCATTTTCAATATTAGTTTCGATGACTTTATTTAATATTCTCCATAATGAAGATAGAATACCAAAAGTATTTTCAACTGTTCGCCTTGCCCGAGAAAGCCTGTAATTAAACACTTATTTTTATTATTATTAACGAGTTGTTTTCCGGGATATGGTCGTAATATATTAACTAATAAAGGAAATGCTTCATCGCCTATGAATTCGTATGGTACTTTAATGTTGGTATTTGGAAGTTCTGCATTATCAGGAATATTTAATTCTTTATTTTTAAGTTTTTTGAAAAATTCTGAATTTTTTAAAACTGCGCCGTCGCTTTCTCTGCCATACGCACCAATGTCAACCATCACAAATTTGTAATTTGCATCAGAAACAGCTAGTAGATGTATGGAAAAAAAATGCATGTAATAATAATTGTAATTGTAGTACATTGAACCCGTATTATGTGGCTGATTAATCCTTATATGTTTTCCATCGATGCTTCCAAGACAATTCGGAAAATTCTAATTCGTATAAAAATCTTTGGAATTTGATTTCCACATATCAGCTGTAGGTTCCGGTGAATTAGTAGGTAATGATTTATCCCAAATAGCATTACATGTTTCTACTACAATGTTCGAAATAGTAGTTTTTCCCATTCTAAAAGTGAAAGCTAAGCTTCTAAAACTACAACCAGTAGCCAAAAATCTAAAACATACATTTAAAGGTTTATTAATTTTGAACTCATTTTATTGTGTTTTTTTATTTTATTAATTTTTTATTTAAAATTTTTTTTGTGTCTATCATCACCTTTTGGGACAGTAAAATGCTTAGATTTTCTTCAACAGCATCTTTTCTGAAAGGAATGTAGTTGGTACTTTGGGGCCTTGGGGGGTCAATATTTCCCAGTAGTTTTCAAATATAAATTTAAGGTAAATTATTTACCGATTTCTATCGATATTTATAATTGATTTTTCAACCATTTTCATGCCATATTAAAAAAAAAAAAATGTATTTTTAAATAAAATATTTGTAACTTACTTTATGCATTATTTACTAATATATTTTTATGTATAATTGTATAAAGTATATTAGTTAATTTTGAAAACTAAATAAATATTTCTAGCGGAAACACTGAAAGCAAAATGGAAAAACATGAGAGATTACTATCGCGCAGAATTAAGGAAACACCCATTTGGAAAATCCGGAGCTGGAGCTGAGGATGTTAGCAATTCTTCATGGCCGTTATTTAAAAGTTTGTCTTATTTAAGAAATACAATGCAAACTAGAACTCGTTTCACAAACATTAAATCAATTTTCAACTCGTCAGAAGAAGCAGACATCGAGTCAAATTCATCGAATGCATATGTGTGTCAGGCTAATGATTGTTTTACTCAAGATAGTTCGAATATTAATGATGGCGATCTAGCTGATGATACAGACTCCGATGTAAGTCCTGCAAGTGGATTAAAACAAAGGAACTACGATGTAATGCATAGACAAACTGCAGCAAATAATTTTAGACGGGAATTATTAAATATGGAAGCTAAAAAAATTAAACTTTTAGAAAATGAGGAAAAAGAAGATGAAGATTTGTTATTTTTAAAAAGTTTATTGCCTGACCTAAAAAAATTATCACAAACACAGAAAATGAGAACAAAAATTAAATTTCAAGAGATTTTACTCCAAGAAACTTTAAATTCATTACAATCAACACCAACCACAAGTCAAACAACAGTGGTCAACAGTTATAGCCCACATAGTGCCCAATGGAAAATAAATAATGAGGGATCACAAACTTACGAAACTAATTTTTTTTAAACAATTTTTTTAAATATTTTTTCTTTTATATAGCAAGTCGCTACGCAGAATATTTAATTTTATATTATTATATTAGTTAAAGTCAATTTTATTGAAGTAAATTAATTTTGTTTTTATTTCTCATTAAGTATTACCTATTTCATATTATATACCTCACACCTAAGCTTTATTATATTGTTATTAGTGTTATTACATATTTTGTAATCAATTGTCATACCTAATTTAATTGTTTTATATTTTTTTAATTATTAACATTTTTAATGGCAAGTAGCCTACATTTAATTTTCATGTAACCATTGTCTTAAAATATTACCAAGTTGGTTTTGAACATGTTTTGAAACTTTTTTTAATTTATTAGAATTTAGTATTGGTGAAAAAAATGTAGGAATTATTTTAATATTTACTTACCTCAGAGTAACTAAAAGCCTCTCCTCTGGTGAAATAGGCTTTCGGAAATTTGTTTCTGATTTCTGTATGGTATCTTTAATAGCATCAAGTACTAAGTTGAAAGTTTCTTCATCCATACGGTAATACTCAAAAAACTTGTCAGGGTGTTTTTTTAGTTTAGAAAAAAGAGTATGATATGCAATCAAGAATACATATGAATAATAATTTAACAAAGGGCAAGCGACTATTACTGGGGAAATCGAAAGCAATGGCGAAAGAAAAAGGATACAAATATGTTTTGATGAACGGAATTGACAAATGACATTTTAGTGAGGAAAGATGAACATGCCAAAGTAATAAAATTAGAATAAAGGAGGAAAATTATCTAAATAAAATGATATAGATAATAGGTATGATAAATATTATATTTATTATTGCTTAGAATAATATTATCAATGTATATACAAAAATTTTTTGAATATTAATGAATGATAAGTGATAACATAAACGAATTAGTAGATAAATTAAATAATCTCGTATAAATAGAAATGTCATAAAAGATATTAATGTATTAAATCAATTTTTTATTGGCAATAATAATTCACTATTTTTCACTTGAATATATGATCAATTGATCATATATGCTAATTAGCAAAAACTTTTCTCAACTATTAATTATGTTAAATAATATTATTCAATTTATTGATAACATTGTATTGACTGATTGTTGGCTTAACAATTGTGCTTCTAATATAAATATTGAATGATTTCATACTTATGTAACAAAAAAAAATAATTTTAATCAAAACAGCGGTATTGTATTATATGTCAAAGATTGCCAAAGGATATATATAAAGTTATTGAAATAATTATTTGTAGTAATGAGACTCGTTGTGAAATAATTGCTTCATATAGAGGACATAATAATAATTATATAAACTTTGAAACTACATAAATTGAATTGATTAACAATATGACAAATAATAAAATAATAATAATAGGAGATATCAATGTTAATAGCGAAAGATAGTAAAGATGAATTAAAATTAGATTACTTTAATTGAATGGCAAAATTGGAATTTTATAGTTTCATTTACATATTTTTTATCGCAAATTAAAATGCATATATGTTACCTTAATTAATTCTAACAAAAACTTTAATAAACTTTTGTAGTTGATGAGACAAAGTTTAAAAATAAAAGTGAATTATGTAAGTAGTGTACCTTTATTCGTTCAGTACCTAATCATTATTTTAAATCATAGAATTTTCCAGTAGGTAAGAATTCTATGTATACTCGTACATATATATTATATACCTATTCTGTGTAGGTACTCTTTAATTGTTTTAATAAAATAAAAATTTTATTTTTATTACAAAATAAATAGTTACATAGTTACATAATTCTTTGTTACATTAATATTATATCTAATCAAAGTAAAAGGTAATATTATAGGTTAATATGATTATTGTATACTTTATTACTGAAATGTCAAAAGCAAACATAATTTGCATAAGAATACATGGGGGTTTAACCTTTATAAATATTAAATAGTTATTTTAAATAAGTACTAATTTTAATCGTTCATTCATGTAAATGTAATAGATACCACAGAAACTTATCTAGAATGAAGTTATAAAACATACATAGTTCTTGAGATATCTAATTATATAATATAATTATATATATTATATTATATTATATAAGTGCTACTACAGTCAGTAGAAGCTATACAGGAACTGATGATACAATAATCATAAGAATAGTGGTACTTGTTTGATAAATAACCATTTAAATTACACATTAAATTATCAATAACATTAACACGAATACTAAATTTACAGAATGTAATATGTAACTATTATATGTAATACAAGAAAACATTTTAACATTTTTTAACGTTAGGACGTCCTCCTCCAGAATGTTGTTCATACACTTCTATTGTTGCATATTCTTCAATCGCCATCAAAGCGAGAGTGTCATCGTCACTAATACATCTGCCTTCAAACTTGAATCTTAAGTCTGCCATATTAAGACCCTGCAATAGGTATAGTAAAAATAAATTTAATATAACATAAAAAAAAAATGTACCACAGGTAGGCAATTTAAACTTTTGCCAATGCAGGGCTTTATATTCTTTGTTTATTGTAAGTTTACATTTTATAGACGCAAGTACGGTTTGATATTACGTTTAATAAATAACTATTACTGGTAATCTGAATAATAGAATTAAAAATAAAGATGGATATTAACATAATTGGCAAAAAATAATATATCATACAAGTTTACTATAGATTTGAAAAGGGTAGTCTTAGGTCTGGTAAAGAATTAAAGAATAGACCTAAATTAAATTAGATAGATTTCCTAGTGATAGAAGTCTATCAAGTGAAATGTTTTGTTCATAGTTAGTACTTACGTGAAATGTTAGACATGATCAAGTGTTGAATGAGGTACGAGGACAAAAATACGGTCAATAATAGGAAGACAAAATATATAATACAGTGAGTTCCGCTTAATGTGATCACTTTGGTGCAGGTCATTTTGATTCTATTAACCGGTTGATTCTAATAAGCATTTACAACAATTTTTTTTATAATTCAATCTTTTAATACAATTATTTATTTTTAATTAGATATTTAATAATTTCTAATACATATATACATAATTATAATTTTTTAATAAAATTATTGATTTTTACATTTTTTTTATTTAATGATTCTAAATTTATGCTTGAAATAAAATAAAATTTTGAATTAAATAAGATAATATTAATATATAAAAATAAAATTAAATAAATGCATTTAAAATAAATTAAAAAAGCCATCTATTTTTGATTGAACTTGACAATCTACCAATTTAGTATTCATATTAGCCTGAAATTAAATTAAATTAAAAATCATATTCATGTTTTTTATTTATTTGTTTACAATATATATTGTACATACCTGTAGTTTTTGAAACAATTGAAAAGTATCGTTATCGCCGTATTTTTGAACAGCTCCTTTTAGCTTTTCCAAAATAATTCTGGTATCTTTTTGAGTGATATCCTCGTTGGCCTCTTCGTTACCTTATCCCAAGCATTAACCACCATATGTATAGCTTCTAGCACAGTTATTTTACGAGCTATTTGTGATGCAGGAATTTCAGATACATCTATAGTTTCAACAATAAAATTCCGCATTGCTTTTCTATAGTAAGTTTTCATTGTTTTTATGATTCCCTGATCAAGAGGCTGAATAAGTGACGTAGTGTTTGGTGGTAAAAATTTCAAATCTATGTTTTCTAAATTTTGTAAATTCGGATGTGCTGTACAGTTATCAAGAAGTAGTAAAATACGTCTTGGTTTTTTTATTTCTCTGTCCCATTTTCGTAAAAATTCGGTAAAAATTAGACTAGTCATCCAAGCGTTTGAATTAGCGTAATAATCGACGGGCAATGTTTTAACGCCTCGAAAACAGCGTGGATTTTTACTTTTACCAATAATTAAAGGACGTCTTTTATCCGTACCTGTCATGTTGCAAACCAGCAGAATCGTAAGTCTTTGCATTTGTTTTTTACATCCATTAACCGTAGTCCCTTTAAAATCAAAAGTAGAATCTGGTAGAGCTCGATAATACAAACCAGTTTCGTCTGCATTATATACGTCATCAGGTGCATAATTAGACGATGCAATAAAATTCTTTACGTAATCTTCTGCAGCTTGAAAATCTGCATCTTTTTTTTCTCCACATGTTTTTTTAAAAACAATATTGTTTCTGTTTTTCCAACGAGTCAACCACCCGATTGTTGGACTAAAATTGTCTACACCTAATTGCAAAGCTAAATTTATAGATTTTTCTTGTAAAATAGAATTACTGACCGGTACATTTAAATTTCTAGCTTGCTGAAACCATCGTAATAAAGATTCTTCTACATCAACATTTTGTCCATTTCGTTTTCGTTTTCGAGAAAGAGGCAAATTTTGTTCTTCATGTTCAACAATGTCCTTACGATTTTTTAAAATTTTGTTTAACGTTGGTTGAGGAATTTTCAGAGCTAATGCGGCTTCTCTTTGAGAACATTTATGCAATTTATCAAAACGAACGAGTATATCTTTTTTTTCTTTTATAGTTAAATCATTTCGTTTGGTCGACATTTCAAAAAATACGTCTGATCACGAACAATAAACCGAATAAACTAAATGACACAAGTACACGACGCCGCGACGTACAAAGATAATTGATTGACATAATGTACAACGATATACAATAATACTGATAAATTCAAAAATAAAATGGTTTTTATAAATTAATCAGTTTGAGATACCATAAAAACGATAAGATTGTTCATAAAAGTGATTCAATTATCCGGTACTTAGTGATTCTAATAAAAGGTCAATTTAATATTAGTAGCATACAATTTGGTTTGGGATTTTCATTTTTGATTCTAATAAACGGTTGATTCTATAAACCAGTGATCACATTAAGCGGAACTCACTGTATATCTACAAACATTAACTAATTTTTTTTATAAGAATGATATATTAGATATTTTACAACGGGTTGATAGACAGTCAAGCTTTAAATTACATTGAAGGTACCTCATAAATGGATTACCAAGTGTATTAGTTAATCTTTTTTCGTAGCCAATACATTTTACAAATTTTTTCTGTACTCTTTCTAATTTTTCTTTATGTGACATCGTAACAGGGTTCCATATTATAGAACCATATTCTAATATAGGTCGTACTAAACCATAGAAAATAATTTTAAGGTAGTTTATGTCGTCAAAAGATTTGGTAGCTCGAATTAAAAAACTAATAGTTTTAATTGCTTAAGACAAATCTGATCGATGTGGGTGGGAATTGAAATGTAACCCCGAGGATTCATATATTATTATACATACTCTAGCAGAATTTTTTCACCTATCAAATAATCAAATGCGACTTTATTTTTAGTTCTCTAAAAAGGTTTTTTTAGAACATTAATTCATATTAAGACTCAAGCCATGATTAGAACACCATTTGGATAGTTTATTTAGATCGTCTTCCAACAAAAAACAATCATCTATTGTAAAATATGATTTAAGATTATCGATGAAAAATTAGAATTTAGAATATTTAAAACAAGTATCAATATCGAACAGAAATTTTAAGAATAATCAGGGAGGTAGATGTCCTCTTTGAAGTACACCAGATGAAACATAAAATAGGGAAGGAAGGCGTCCATTAATTTATGCTTGTTGATATCGATTAGACAATACAATCTAAACCATAGGTTATGATAACCGGAGATATCAATTATGTTTAGATTACGGATGGGAAGTTCATGATTTACGGTATCTATAAATGTTTTTCGAATGTCAGTATAAATTTCACTCACTTGGACACCAGATTTAATTGGTTCAAGTATATCGGAAGAAAAGCTAAGTAAATTAGTTATAATTGATAGTCCGGATTTATATCTATTTTAGTTCGATGACAATAATTTTTTAAATGAAAGTGTTGTAAGGAGCTCTAGTGATTTTTAGAATAGTTTAGGAACAGATGAGAGTTTAGAGATGGGTTTGAAACACAACACTTAGAACCAGATTTAAAAATAGGGATGGTAAAACTGTGTTTTCAAAAGGTCAGAAATATGTCCCGTATTCTTATATCCCGTCTCCATATGTTAAAAAGATAATGAGACCCAAATATAAGCATGTAACAGCCACTAAATGGTTCGCAGCCGGGTCGTGATCTTAATTAGCCCCGAGCATACATACGTATACATTTTGTTCTACCTTGGCTGTCAATATGAAAAACTAATTTATAAAGATATTTCTTAATACAAAACTAATAACAATGATGAGAAAAATAAATTTATGGTTTAGTTATACTTACAGTCATTTCACAATATTTGAGCATCAATTTCTGTAGAGGAGTTTGAATTTTTATCCGAAACGGTAATATTTCATTATTAGTGCTTAGAACATTTATATAAATCCTTCTTGAGGTATCTCTATGAATATTGTTAGGAGTATCCTATAATATACACAAAAAATAAATTAAAATCATTAAAATACACATATACATCTGACCAACATAAATGAATGTCAATCATTTAATTACAAATGAATTATATATGCATAATATGTGGGCGTTGGGCTCATAGAGTTAATTATATTTTCTAAAATCGTATTAATTAGGTACACTCATTTAATGAAATATTTGAAGTTTGACAAAATATTTAATAAAAGATTTGGTTTTGTATTTTTCAAGATAACTTTTATTCCAGCGAGATCTTGATTTTCAGTTTAATTCCATCATAATATTAATATTTACGAAAAAGTTTTGACTATTGTTAACAATTATAAACTAATTCATATTATATATACATTTCAATATAGGCAGGTTTAGGCATATTATGATTGACATGGTAATAGTATTATTGTTGATAAACATAAAGAATAAATGTCGAGATAAAAATAGAATGTCATTATCATAGTGATAATATTGATAATTGACTAACTTCCTCACATTTAACATAAATTACTATACACACACATGTACAGAAAAAATGATATTGATATAATAATAGGATTATTAGATCTTATATTTTTTAATAAATAATATATTATAATACCTTATCTTTTCTTTTCTTTTTTTTTTTTAATATTGTTTTCATAAAATTTTTCGAACTTACAAATTTAGTTAATGCCTTTGTTTGTCCTGATACCTATGGTAAGAAAAACACAGCCCATTCGTAAGTCTTTAAATATTATAACTTCATTATAAGGTAAAGTGATACCTCCCCTAATGGACACCTCCTAACAGCGGACATTCCCAATAGTGGACGCTTTTTTGAGGACGGGACGTTTTTACTACTTCTCAATATAACAATTTCCGAACTGAAGCTTTGCTCAGAATCGTTATATTGAAGAAACTGAAGATAGTTTCTTTAAAATTCAATCCTTTGTGAGATGCGAAGAACTCTCATCGCCATTATCTTTTCTCCAAGGAGACTATCCACAGTATGTTTTAGATTACCATGTTTCTGGTAATTTTTCCTACCGGTAAATACTAATGTTACCGTAAATACCGGTTACCGTAGCCCGTAGGTAAATACCGTTTTACGGTAATTATCGTAAATACCGTTTACGGTTATTACCGTAAATACCGTATAACTGGTAATACCGTAAATACCAGTAGAAAAAAATTACCGGATACCGGTACCAAAGTTTTAGATACCGCCACATAAGAAAAATACCTGAATAAATTGTGAAATTGATCTTTTACAGAAGACAGTATTATTGCTAGGTATAAATTTTAAATATGATAATTTAAATAAGAAGGGAAGGTAAAATAAGGATTTATCCACCTACAATAAAGCTTCTAATCAATTTTCAACATTAACTGATCTTATAGGAAAACGTCACGAAATTAATTTACTGAAAATAAAATCACCTTTAAAGTTTCAATAAAACTAAAAATTATTTTATAGCTTAATTTTTTAGAATGAGATAACTAAACAATTTTTTATATAACAGTAAAATTCACAAGTAGTTTACATGAATAATATTATTTCGAATGCTTACTTCCATTGTTCCAGACATTTTCGTTTCTGACTTGGCGAATGTGAAGAATCAAAACGTGAACGGCACCAAGAGTAAAAGACGGCGGAAACGAGAAACGCCGTGTATTTCAACGAGCATCAATTTATAATGTAAAATGATACGTTAGAGCAATTCGGCAGAGACCATGTGAGTAATACCGAACGTCAGTACTGGACATGAACAGAGCAGAACAAATACTGAAATAATAAGTGCTGCCGCCATGACAATAAATAGCCCCTCTCCGCAGCGAACCTAGCGGCCGTTTCGTCTAAGTGGTTCGCAATCTAATTAAATGAATTGCCACGTTTTTTTTCATTTAAACGTAATTTACCAATAATACTTGAAAAATATATTAAAACTAGTTATGTTACAGTTAAAATCAAAGAAAAATAACGCAAATAAGTACAGGGAATATTGAATAAAATATTAGAGAAAAAAAATATTTATAATTAACAAGTATGTATATCTACCGAAACATTAAAAAAAAAACGCAAAACAAGAAACATTGAATAAAATATTATTCATTACCATTATTTTCAACTAATAAATAGGTTATATAAATAGGTATACAGTCAAAACATAAACCTAGCCTAACCTATAATAACTAACAACCTAACCTAACATAAACCTAACCTAACGCAACACAAGGAAATTTTCGTGTCACCGACTATATTTTTACATAGGATGAGAACACATGGCTAACAGGTTAGTGGAGAGGAAGTGCGGGTCGTGGTACAAAGGTGCCATTTGTCGTGTCACTGACTATAGTTTTTGTTTGACAGAGGACGTGTTTTTTCAATCAAAATATTTCAAAAATGTTGTTCCATCTGTATTCAAAGTTTCATTATCATTGGATCGACCTATTTCTTCAAATAAATACTTTATGTTAAAAATTGACGTAAAAACCGTTTATTACATAAACATCTATAATAATTTACCTAAACGATTACAATAAAAAATCTTGAGTCATGATTTTTTATTTTTTGGTATCATTAGTGAAGTGTACGAGTAAGACTTATTAAATTTTCTAAAGTGTGAATTATTGTATTTAAACAAACATAAAAATATTTTACGGAGCGGTACGGTACGGTGTCTGTCGGTACGTGTCTGACTAGTGTGTCACAAAACAAACACAATCATGCTTTATTTGTTCAACTCTCGTGACGGACCGCATTTTTGAAGAGAAAGTAATAATAAAACGAGACCTTTTCGAGAGAATAATACATTTGTATATACATCAATAATAGTGATTTCAATTCAGTCATCGCACACAAGAACGTTTATAATACGATAAAATACCTTTTAACGGTCTGCAGACGAGAGTGATTAAATATTTGTACATGCCTATAGATATTAACATGTTCGGCGTATTTTGTAGCGGACTGTAAATTATTTTGTTCTGTGATAAATATATTCTTTATCGGATACGTATTAACACGAAGCACATAGAAAAAAATAAAAATAAAATACATAATTATCTTTACGACTATTTTCAACTTAAACAATTTATATGAAGAAATTGGTCATTCCGAACATAATTAAACTTTAAATACACATAGAACATGACGTTTTGAATCTTTTCTATTAACCAGATTTTCTTCGTTGTCAAACCAAAAAACTTAAGATAATTTTGAAAAAAAAACCTTACGATAATTAGACGAAAAATATGAAAATTATGAACGGTATATTATTTTAAATATTTGATGAAAACTAAAACTTTGAAAATGTAATATGACTTTACTCATACACTTCACTAACAATACTCAAAAAATTTTAAATATCGTGACTCAGTATTTTTTTATAAGCGTTTAAGAGAATAATTTTACAATTTTTTCGTAATAAACCGTTTTTACGTCAATTTTCAACGTAAAATATTTATTTAAAGAAATTTTTCCATCCAAATGGTATATTTTAATACTGAAGGTTGTAACGAGCATATACAACCCGCATCAAAACGGCCCTTTTCAGGGCCACTGTGTTTGTGTGTAAAAACACATTGCATTGCTTATTATGACGGCGATGTGCATGTATACTCGAGTCCGGCGTTAGCCTATGACGAGTTGTGTGAGATGGTATTTGGCGAATGATTTTGTTTACATGTTAGACCATAAGAAGGGGTGTTGTTTTGGACGTTTGTTTATTGGATCGGCAGCTGATGGACGACAGTCCCAATTTGCGGATATGGACGAAGGATGATAGCAAGTTGCAGTAGAAGATGTTGTTGCTATTGTTTATAACTGATTGCTTCATCGTTGGTGGTACGTGCTGAAGAGAGAATAGCCTTGTTAGTCACAATCCATTGGGAGGAGGTGATGGCGCGGAGACCGATGTTATGAACGGCTTCAAGTTTGTTTGTGATAGTAGTTGTCTCCAAGCCGGACCGACGTATGACAGAATAGGTTTGACATACAGATGTAGAATATTTAGTTTTTTTTTAATGGGGCTTGAATGGTTTAGGATTGTAAAGAGCATACCGCGGACGGCGGTGGCTTTCTTAACCGTAGCATTTATGTGTGTAGAAAACGTTAGGTTCTTGTCAAGGGATACTCCAAGATACTTGGATGATGGAGACCAGGGGATTTGGTGGCCATTTATTTGCAGTCGATGAGACAAGAACCTAGAAGGTCCGTTAAACATAACCGCAACCATTTTGAGGGCGTTGATGGAAAGACGCAATTTCTTGCACCAGGTTAGTGATGCGTCTAATTGTTTTTGCAGTTGTATGGCTGCTCTTTTTGGGTTTTTATTCGTGGTGGTGTACATAGTGTCGTCGGCGAAGAGATACATCCGAGCGTTTTGGTTGAGGGGAACATCGTTAGTGTAGGCCAAATAGAGAGTTGACGAGAAACTGGAGCCTTGCGGTACGCAAGATAGGATCGGCCTGTAACTAGATGTTTTACCGTTAAGTCTTACCGAGAAGGTACGGTCTGTTAGGAATGACTTTATGATATTTAGCAAGTAGGTAGGGGTGCCATATATGGAGTTTGTACAGTAATCCAGCATGCCAGATAGGGTCGAACGCTTTTTCAACATCCAGAAAAACAGCAGCTGTGCGCAAATTGTTGTTGGTATTTGTTGCCAAGTGATCGATTAAGTTGACAAGCTGGTGGGTTGTGGAGTGCTGTTGACGGAAGGCAAATCGTTCATTTCTGAGTTTTGGACCGATTTCGGTGTTAAGTTTTGCAAAAATAATTGTTTCACAAATTTTTGAGAGAGAAGATAGCAGTGCAATAGGGTGGAAGTTGACTAGGTGGCGTGGATCCTTGCCAGGTTTTGGGATGGTGATAATGATTGCGTGTTTCCAAGACGTTGGGAAGAGACCAGTTCGAAGGAATCCGTTAAAAATGTGGGTAAGGAGCAAAACTAATTTCCTGGGTAGAAGTTTGATTGCTGTGTACTATATGGAATCTGCGCCAGGAGCTTTACGCTTTGGAATTTTGTTGAGTATTTGTTGAATGGTGCCAGGATACGTGAAACAATCGGTTGATGAGGATGAGCCATGGGAGTGGGTGACGGTATTGACCTCTAGTAAGACAGGGCCCGTAGTTAATTCAATTGTAACCTAACCGATGGTGATAGAGAACCGATTATGGCTATGTATTTGGTCCAGTTAACGCTACGTGTGGCTGAAGGTGGCGAGGAGGTGATTGGTGAATCAGATAGTGTGAGTAGCATAGGATTGTGGTCGGAGGATAGTTCATTGTGATTATTTATTTCATATGAGAGTCGAGGGAGACGGATTAGTGCTATGTCTTGGACATCTGGTCTGTGACCAGCAATAGCCGGGAATAATATCGGAGAAACTGGGGTTGTAACGATTGTAACGATGTAGTCGTCATTAAGAGCGTGATTGTATAGTGTGTTAACTTTAAAAGTCAGTGCCAGGACGGAGACAACTCATAATATAAAATATACGTCTTTCATTAAGGGGAAAAAATGCACAAGGGCATATAATTTTATTATATAAGTAAATACACTTGAATTAGAATAATAATTAATATAATAATAAACGCTACGGATGACAAAGACGTGTTACCGTTAAATAGTGACACACAATAAAATTAACACAGTATTGATATACGGTGACCCGGCGACCACGTACGCGCGAGCGAGTGCCGACGAACGACTGACTCTAGTCGGGGAGCCGCCGCGTAGGTTAGAAAAATAAGCACGGGTCACCTGACCGACGACCGTTATCATAATATGATATTAATAACAATATAAATAAGGTTACAAACAGTAATATATAACAAGTGTGTTACCAACCGGGTTTGGTCAACGGCTGTGCCAGAGAGGGTTTTGCGTTTAAATCGCCCGCGACAAAAAATTTATGGTTGCCGTTTGTTAGAGAGTCTATATCGTCAGTTTTCAATGGTCGATTTTGCCTTTTGTACACGGCGGAGATTTGTATTTGATCATAGATATTTCGACGGTGGTTGACGAAATAGATTTCGGTATAGTAATGCGTCTGTTCACTATTTTACGGTGGATGAGTATGGCGGTGCCGCCACAGGCATGGCCACGTAGGCTTGAGGTGTTATATGAGCGATAAACGTGATAGTTGCGGAGCTTTAGTTGGTTGAGGGGTTTTAGTTTGGTTTCATTTAGAAGAACGATATCGATATTTGTTTTTAGCAAAAGTGCGTGTAATTCGTTTATTTTAGATTTAATGCCGTTTGAATTCCAATAAAGGATTCAAAGGTCAGTCATGGATGTATTTTAGAAGGGATATGAATGAGTTGATAGTGATACAGATGATTATTTTTGGATCATCGGTTTTTGAGATTGCTGAAAGAAGTTCTGAAAGAAGAGTGATAACTTTATATTTTTGATTGCTAGGTTACTTTTGGTAGCATTTGCAAAGCTTAGATTTCCTGGAGGCGGGGGTTGAGTCAGTGGATTCTTTATGTTGAGGTGTTATGTTGGAAAGTCGGTGGATGTGCTAGAAGCCGGTGTGTTTTGAGTGGGTGGTTTTTTTATGAGAATCTTAGTTACATGGGTTACATCATACATGGGTATAGGAATGACAGCCACGGAAGTTAGCCGTGTGTGCGCCATTGCCATTAGCACACTTCAGAGGCTGATCGTGGGTTTTGGAGCACTCACTGGTGATGTGTGCACTTGCGCTGAAGCACCCCCAACTTAACTTTAAGCACCCTCAATTTCAACGTCTTCGTAATTTCAAAAATCTATAGTTCTAACAATGTAGTTTTATTTTTTAAGATTTTATTATCATTTATTTATTTTTTCTTATCTCGCAAACTGATAAATAAAAATATGTGTGACTTCATATCAAGAATTTAAAACTGTATTAAGTAGCTAAAAACGTTTTCAAAGAATATGATAATTTCAATTTTTTAATTTCATTTATATTGCTTAATTATTCTAAACAAACCATTTTAAACATAAATCAAATTCATACAAATATATTTTTGATATTTAATGAACATTTTAAGCTTTTAGCACCAATACGTTAGGTCATTTTGGAGTAATGACTTATGGCAAAATAAGTAAAAAATTTTGTTACACTCATCTCATTTGCGAAACGTTTTATCGTTTTTATTAAATTTTCCGGCAGTTTTCATCGAATATTGGAAAAACTTTTAAGATTTTTAAAAAATAACTTTTTTTAAATTACATAGAGAGATTTCTCATTTATAAAGATGTTGAATGCAATTTACGGATGTCTTCTACAGTTCTACAAACTACAACCCACTGTAAACACATAAAATAAACAATTTTATAACTAATACATTTATTTTTAATAACTAATTTTAATAACTAATTTTAATAACAAATTTTAATAACTAATACACTTATTTTTCGTAGTTTGTACCACTCGGAAATTAGAATTTGAAAATTTCTAAATGATTGAATGGGTTTGTAGGTACCTACTTTGAAATATTGAAGAGATGTGATTTGACATTAATATGTTGATATTATTTATTTAGTTTTTTACATGGTTTTTTTACATTTTTATTTCGGTAGGTGAATAAAAAGATATAATAATAGAAATATCCAAAAATCGATAATACTTAATGTTATAGAATTATAATTCAAACTTAATGTAATTGAAGAATATTTTGCATTTATAGAATATTTAAATTTTCTGTAGCATGTAGTTGGCAACACTGCCAACTCCCGCTGCTACCACTGTTATCTACGCTTAGTTTTTATTCAGTTACAGTTATGTTATGCACGTTATGTTACGTCATGTTATGTTATGTTTGTTCATTATTCTTTTAATTATATTGTTAATTAATAACAGATACACCTTAGTATTTTTGTTAAGATGGGTCGTCGTGGTAAGACGTCTCCCTACAACATCAGACGTGGGATTCGAACCCACGCCCTCAATAAATCATATTAAAATTAGATTCACGCATTAAATCATTCCAATTAGTTAAATTTAGAGTGAAAACATTTCTACCTGATTCAATTAATGCAGCAATTTCTTTTTCAAGTAAATATCCAACTGAAACATATTTTTTATTATGAATATCAAATTTTGATTTACCAACTGTTGAAACTGGCGAAGACATTTGATTATTCGTTAAAAAAAAAAAAAAAAAAAAAAAATGTATATTATATACTTAATATTGCAAAACGTAATGGTACTCTTCCGATTCTGGTACTTGGTAGACGTACGTCGTTTTATTGTAGGTATGACTTTTTTCTAAAATACGTTTTATTAATTTTAAAACTTTAATGCAGTTAACGTAGTCTAACTAATTTGATGATGAGCACATAACCAATGCAAATGAAATAACTTTTTTGTTGATAAACCAACAAAAAATAAAAGTGAACACTGTGTTCTTATGGTTTAAGACGTGATTCTTTATTTTACATTTACCTACCATACTAAGTATTCTATCCTCCCCCCCACGGCCCCACCTATTAAATTATTATTTAATCCTAACATATGTATCTTAAAGAGTGACGTCTTAAACCATTAAAACACAGTGTTCACGAACATATTAAACATGATTGAAATATTTAAGTAAAATATTTCTTATTTTGAAATAAAAATATAAAATATTATACTTTTGATTTTAATAATTAAAATTTATATTAATAATTATTATTATCAACTTCATCGATACCATTACGTTTGTAACAGAAGCAGTTGGTTAAATCCTTGTATTTAAATCTGTTATTGACATCATTTATAAATTTACTTCCTTTACTCAATAAGAGTAAAGGACATTTGTTTGAAAATCTTGCATGTTCACGAAAAGGACAATCACCTTTGAGCCAATTTCCGAGAATTATTCCACATGTCCAACACTGAACGCTGTCGTTTGACTTGAAAAAAAATCTTGCTTCCACTAATTTTACTTTATCACTAATTAAAGTCGAAAATTCTTTGAGAGATTCAAATCGCTTTACAGATGATTCATATCCTGGAAATGTAGGTGTTTTTGATATTTTTGATTAACTGAACTGTTTGAAAATAATCGTTCATAGTTGTTCGATACATTGTAGAAAAAAAATGTAATATTTTGATTTTATAAAAAAATTTTTTAACAGTATAAAAAAATAATAATACTGTATAAAAAGTTGAAACAAATAAGTGTTACAAAATCGTAGATTCTAAAAATTTGTTCACTAATATTTGGTTAGACATGATCTATCTTAGTTTAATGAGATAGTTGTGCAGTATATTAGATGTTTACTAATTTCATGAATTAAATTTTATAAAAAAAATGTGTAAAATAAAATTGTACGTGTTTGTAAATGTTATGAGTGAAATATAATTGTGTGTGTATTTTTGAGTATGTGATTGTTTTGAGTGAAATAAAAATAGTGAGTAAATTAAAAAAAAAAATGTATTTTATTTTCTACACAGTGAAATATGGTGGAATTAACCACTTAACTGGTAAAAATCTCCCTGTAAATATACACGGTAAACGATTTAACCGCTGAACTGGTAAAAATTTGACTTCTAAAATGGAGCCAGAACATACATAATATAGGTTTTTTGAACAAAAAAATCACACACTAAAAAATAGGTGGAAATCGCCGGCCAAACCGAAAAAAATTGGCTTCTAAAATGGAGTCAGAACATACAAAACCATACTACTTACCGTACAGTAATTTAATCTGAAGTTATTGTCGGTTTAGTATAATTATAAATTGTATATTTTGAAATCCACAGAATTTTACCGGCGTATCAAATGTATGCTAATATATGCAAAAGTATGTTAAATGTAGGAACTAAATAAAAAATAAGGAAATAGCCAACAAGTATGTTTTTAAGTGGAAATATTATAGAATTTTCATAAATATATATTGTAATTTTAACAGGATTCAATAAAATTTATTTAGAAATGAGTGTGCAATAAATTGTATAAACCTATGAATTCTTATAACATAGGGTCAACTTTAAAATCTTGTAACCTATATTATGGTCCACAATACAAAAGTACATATTATGATATGAATATGGGTTTATAGGGGATGTGTTCTATTGTGTCTAGTCTCAACATTTATGAATTAAACATATAGTAATTTAATAATTCAAGCAGTAATTAGTATGTAACATAATAAAGTATTCATTTATATTTGTAACGTAGATCTTTAATTAATGTTATTATTGATTATGTAATAATTCAATATAAGAATTAATTTAGCATTTTGAGTTGGCAGTGGAGAATGTTGGGTTGACTACTTGACTAACGCACACACATACACACCAATACATTTCTATTTTACAGTCAGGACATTGTACAGTAATAAACTGCTACAACCGCAGCAAATGCGCCCAGTGTGTACCACCCCGCTTCTATATCTACAGTATTTCCATCATATTTAAGTATATAAAAAAACTAATATATATGTATATATATTATTTCTTTTATTCTGGTTTGTACACTCTATGGTGACAGTGAGGCGGTGAACAGAGTTAATAATCTATAGAATAGTACAATTCGGCTCAGTTATCGGGAATGTAAGAAAAAATATATAAAATGTCTTTAAGTCGTAGAAAAATACATGCCGGTTTGCCGGCTGCGCTCTTTGTGTGGACACACATATCCCGGACCCTATAAGAAATGGGCGATTGTAAACTCCGCCAGAATATCGGTCAAGATAAAAAGGTAATAATAGGTCTATGGTAAACTCCGCCAGTTTTTTTTTCTTACCTGTAATGGGTATATGTAAACTCCGCCAGTTTTTTTTTTTACCTGGTCAGTGCGACAGTACTCACATTGCCACGTGCCTTCTCACATTAAATACGTTTACATCTATTGTGATGATATATGTCAAAATTGATAAAATATTGTCAAGGTTAGATTGATTCAAATTATTAATAATGTTATCTTCATATTATCTGAAATCAGGATTTCCAATGATGATGTCGGCAGTAGATAAGGTACACGTAAAGACGTATACTTTGACGAACATAATCATTCGTAGTCTGCGTGTTTCCGTACGAACGAAATATGTCGCAAGAAAATAATACTATAAAATTAATTACTGGCCAACGAGGCAATTTGTTGGTTGTATTTAAAAATTATAAGTATAATAAAAATATAAAATACGCGTCTGGTGAAATAAAATGGAGGTGCAATAACAAAAATTGTAATGCATTTATAAAAACTGTTGGAGCTGAGCAGCATAATATTGCTTTAACACATTTTGCAAATGATACTCACATTACTTCATGCCTTCCAATTTCCATCCAAACACTAGAAAGACAAGAAATAATTAGTTGTGTAAAGAGGAAAGCGGTAGAAGATATCCGTGATAAACCGGGTAAATACATTTCAAAACTAATTAGTAATAAAATAGGTACACGTGTCGTATGCTATCAGAGATTGCATACGACACATGTATATAGTCATTTTTTGTAGATGGCATACACCTCTTATAGCTAAAATATTAAATACTGATATATTTTTTCTTTTAGCTAAAATATTAAACATGGGATTAGAATGTTGTAGTAGTACAATAAGAAACTCTACAAATTTAACTTCAAATGACATGTCGTTGGTAAAGAGAAACATGTATAATGCGCGTAGAAAATTAATGCCACCAGTTCCAACTTCGCGATCTGAAGTTATTTCTTCGCTTATTCAGATGGCACCAAAAACGATCAGAGATGAAAGTTTTTTAATTTTATCTGATTTCAATAGTGAGATTGTTATATATAGTTGTATTACAAATCTAAAATATTTATGTATCTCAGAAACAATTTATGTGGATGGAACATTTGATTATTGTGTTAAATTTTTTTATCAATTATTTACTTTACATGGATATTTTAATGGACATTATATACCACTTGTCTTCTGTCTTTTAAAAGATAAAAAACAAGAGACTTACATTAATTGTTTCAAATCAATCTGTGAAAAATGTTTAGAGTTAAATTTAGTTTTTAGTCCAACAGAAATAGTTGTCGATTTTGAATTAGCAATTCATAATGCATGCGAAAAAATATGGCCTGATGTTAATCTAGTAGGATGCAGATTTCATCTCAGCCAATCATGGTGGAGGGCAATTCAAAACTTTGGACTGAGTGTTGAATATAAAAGTGAATCAGAAATAAGTAAGTGGCTTCATCTATGTTTCGGATTATTATTTTTATCTCCGGAAAAAGTTCCCGATGTATTTGCATTTACTTTAGAAGCAATCATGCCATCCGACCCTAGAGTAACTAAGTTCTCAGATTACCTTGTTGACAATTATATAAGTAATGAAGCAGCATTTCCTCCTCATTTGTGGGCTGATCAAAATGCAAATTTAAATCGAACAACAAATGCCTGTGAATCCTTTCATAGTCATCTGAGAAATTCATTTTATAAAAGTCATCCGAATGTTCACATTTTTACTAAAGTTCTTATCGAATTTCAAACCAAAACTTATATTACACTAAATGGCATATCTCAAGTAAATCAGCTAAAAAATTCGAAATCAAAAAAAAAAATGACAGTATTACAGGATGCTATGAATAGGTATACTAATAAAGAAATACAAGACTTAGATTATTTGCAAATTGTATCACATCATTATAGTTTTCATACATGACAATATATATAACAATTATTTATTAATTATTTATTATATTTTATTATATTATGTGGACGATTATTTATTTATTATTTTTTGACTATGATTTGTGTATATTTAATGTTGACAATTATTAATTATTATTATGAAAAATAGGATTTTGGATTATTTATTATGATTTTTTATACTATGATTTAAATATTGATATGATATGATATGATATTATATTATAATTCTTAATATCATATTAATTTTATACTACTATTTGATTTTCTTCACTGGCGGAGTTTACATAACCTCAATTTTACCTGATATTTTTCAGTGGCGGAGTTTACATGAACTCAATTTTACCTGTTTTTTTTTCTGGCGGAGTTTACAGTAAAAAAAGGTACTTGTGGCGGAGTTTACATGCGCCCTAAGAAATGACTGTGAGTGGCGGGTGGAAGCAAGTCTTAAGGTCAGTTTTTCTTTCGTATTGTAGTGTCGTATATGCGTGCCACATATACAATTCCTAAATATTATATCATTTTTACTACTTTCATTTTCCACTCTATCACCACTATAGTAATATCTCTTTCGATAGCTTTCATAATAAATCATTGTTATTTGCATCTTTTATTTCAAAAATATATTATCATACAAATTGCGTGTTACACTTAGTATATTATAAATGTATAAAATATGTAAAATAGACACCAAGTGCAAATGTAAAAAAGAAAAATAGAATATATATAAGAGACTAGTATCATGCGCCCAGTATATAGTATATAAAATATAAAACAATAGTGTTGAAATTCCAATGAAGCAAAAATGAGCTGAAGTAGAATACTTGTAAGAATGATAAAATAAAATGAACATGTGAAAATTCGTATTAATATTAGGCAATACTTATCAAGTGTTGATGATGTACTTACGCGAAGACACAAAAGAAAAAAATGTATAGATGAGTGAAGAAGGAAGTCCGACAGGAGGTCGGGAAAGAAAGTGACAAACCCGAGTTCGTCAGCCCAGGCTAAAGGCTCCATTCCGAAATAAGACTTTTCGATTGTACAAAAATTTATTATGTAAGTTGGCATAATATGTATTATTTTTAAATTTGTTGAATGTGAATAAAAATAAATCTTTCATCACCGGTTAAAAAATCTTGTTAGATCGTGTTTAAAGAAATACTAATTGTCGTTGCGCGGAACTTAGTCATGACGTATACAACAATAGTTAAACGTATCAACAGATATTATTTCAATGACAATTTTTCGGACAAAATACAACCTTAGCGAAGACACGACAATACTATATAAATCACTGTTGCGACCGGAAAAATTATATTACGCGCGCACCTCCTATTTGTGGTGACGCCGATTCGGTCAGCCATGCTGTATGTATGTGTGCACGCGTATGTTAAAAACACAACGGAAATGAACGGAGTTTCCGAACGAAGTGTTAGTGTGTGTATGAGTCTATACATGTATGTGTGTAAACTTCAACTAAGAGAACGAATAGATAGCTAAAATAAATAAAACATGGTAACAATATACGACACATTACACATACCTTATAGTGTTGCTTTGCAGGTATATTATTTAAATTAATGTCTTCATAGACTTTTGATATTATATATTTTTAACATTATTACAAATATTCTTAAATCTAATGTAGACTAAAAGTATACTTAAACCTACAATGACAACCGTAATTACCGAAATTTTGGTATAGAAAAAACTTTGTTGTTTTTCTATATTATTGTAATGCATTTCATGCAGTTTACTTTGAAATTATTTCATCGATTTTGCGTTTTCATTTAGTTTATTTTGATTATCTTTTATTCCATTTTCTTTTATGAAAAGTGATTCATTTACAATTCTATCTGCTAAGTTGATATGTGATTGAAAATTAATGGTAAAATTTAACTGAGGCACAACATCTGCATGCGTTTTAGAAATGACCAATTTTGGCGAACAAGGTGGTGCGACCATGTTTCATGAACATGGTGGTACAAACCAATTTTTAAGATCAAGGTGGTGCATTCCAAGTTTTACAAACAAGGTGGTGCAAACCAACTTTTGTGATTGTGGAAGTGCAAACTATGTTTCATGAACATGTTGGTGCAAACTAAATTTTGCGAAAAAGATGGTGCAAACCAATTTTTAAGAACATAGTGCAAACAAACTTTTGCGGACAAGGTGGTGCAAACCAAGTTAAAGGAAAAAGGTGGCGCAAACAAACTTTAGTGAACGAGGTAGTGCAAACCATGTTTCCTGACCATGGTGGTGCAAATCATGTTTTACGAACAAGGTGGTGCAAACCAAGTTTCATGATTTTGGTGGGGCAAACCATGTTTCATGACTATGGTGGTTAAAACCCTGTTTTTCGAACAAGGTGGTGAAAACCAAGTTTTAAGAACAAGGTGGTACAAACCATGTTTAACGAACATGGTGGTGCAGATAAACTTTTGCTAACAAGGTGGTGCAAACCATGTTTGATGACTATGGTGATGCAAACCATGTTTTACGAACAAGGTGACGCAACAATGTTTCATGAACATGGTGGTGCAAACGATCGTTTGCGATCCAGTTGGTACAAACCAAGTTATACGAACATGGTGGTGCAGACAATTTTTTGCGATCAAGTTGGTACAAACCAACTTTTGCCTACAAAGTTGTGCAATCCAAGATTAATGAACTTGTTGAGGCTAACCATGTTAGACGAACAAGGTGGTGCAAACCAAGTTTTTCGAACAAGTTGATACAAACCAAGTTTTACGAACACGGTGTTTCAAACCAGTGATAACAAACTTTTGCGCACAAGGTGGTGCAAACCAAATTTCATGAATATGGTGGTGCAAACCATTTTTTACCATTTTTTAGGGGAAGCCTCACTCATCATATCATCAAACTCTGTGATTGATTTACAAATTAGCTACACTCACAGCATCTCTGATCAAGTTGGCACAAACCAAGTTTTACGAACAAGGTGGTGCAAACCAACTTTTGCGATCAAATTGGTACCAACAAACATTTGCGAACAAGGTTGTTCAAACCATATTTCATGGATTTGGTGGTGCAAACCATGTTTTACGAACAAGGTGGTGCAAAACATGTTTTACGAACAAGGTGGTGCAACCAAACTTTCGCGAAAAAGGTTGTTCAAACAATGCTCCATGACGATAGTGGTGCAAACCATGTTCAACGAACAAGGTGGTGCAAACCAACTTTTGCGATCAAGTTGGTACAAAGCAACATTTGCGAACAAGGTGGTGCAAACCAAGTTTTAAGAACAAGGTGGTGCAAACCATGATTCATGACTATGGTGGTGCAGATCAACTTTTGCGAACAAGGTGGTGCAAACCATGTTTCATGAATATGGTGGTGCAAACCATGTTTTACGAACAAGGTGACGCAACAATGTTTCATGAACATGGTTGTGCAAACCATGTTTCATGACTATAGTGGTGCAAATTATGTTTTACGAACAAGGTGGTGCAAACCAAGTTTCATGATTTTGGTGGGGCAAACCATGTTTCATGACTACAGTGGTTAAAACCCTGTTTTTCGAACAAGGTGATGCAAACCGAGTTTTAAGAACAAGATGGTACAAACCATTTTTAACGAACATGGTGGTGCAGATAAACTTTTGCTAACAAGGTGGTGCAAACCATGTTTGATGACTATGGTGATGCAAACCATGTTTTACGAACAAGGTGACGCAACAATGATTTATGAACATGGTTGTGCAAACCATGTTTCATGACTATAGTGGTGCAAATCATGTTTTACGAACAAGGTGCTGCAAACCAAGTTTCATGATTTTGGTGGGGCAAACCATGTTTCATGACTATGGTGGTGAAAACCCTGTTTTTCGAACAAGGTGGTGCAAACCGAGTTATACGAACATGGTGGTGCAGACAATTTTTTGCGATCAAGTTGGTACAAACCAACTTTTGCCAACAAGGTTGTGCAATCCAAGATTAATGAACTTGGTGAGGCAAACCATGTTAGACGAACAAGGTTGTGCAAACCATGTTTTACGAACATGGTAGCGCAAACAAACTTTTGCGAACAAGGTGGTGAAAACCAAGATTAATGAACAAGGTGGGGCAAACTATGTTTTACGAACAAGGTAGTTCAAACCATGTTTCATGAATCTGGTGGTGCAAACCATGTTTTACGAACAAGGTGGTGCAAACCAACTTTTGCGATCAAGTTGGTACAAACAAATTTTTGCGAACAAGGTGGTGCGTCCATGTTTGATGACTATGGTGGTGCAAACCATGTTTTACGAACAAGGTGGTGCAAACCAATTTGGCGATCAAATTGGTACCAACAAACATTTGCTAACAAGGTTGTTCAAACCATATTTCATGAATTTGGTGGTGCAAACCATGTTTTACGAACAAGGTGGTGCAAAACATGTTTTACGAACAAGGTGGTGCAACCAAACTTTTGCGAAAAAGGTTGTTCAAACCATGTTCCATGACGATAGTGGTGCAAACCATGTTCAACGAACAAGGTGGTGCAAACCAACTTTTGCGATCAAGTTGGTACAAAGCAACTTTGGCGAACTAGGTGGTGCGAACATGTTTCATGAACATGGTGGTGCAAACCAATTTTTAAGATCAAGGTGGTGCATTCCAAGTTTTACAAACAAGGTGGTGCAAACCAACTTTTGTGATTGAGGAAGTGCAAACTATGTTTCATGAACATGTTGGTGCAAACCAAATTTTTCGAAAAAGATGGTGCAAACTGATTTTAAGAAAATGGTGCAAACAAACTTTTGCGGACAAGGTGGTGCAAACCAAGTTAAAGGAAAAAGGTGGCGCAAACCAACTTTAGTGATCGAGGTAGTGCAAACCATGTTTCCTGACCATGGTGGTGCAAATCATGTTTAACGAACACGGTGGTGCAAACCAAGTTTCATGATTTTGGTGAGGCAAACCATGTTTCATGACTATGGTGGTGCAAACCATGTTTTACTAACAAGGTTGGTGCAACCAAATTTCATGAACATGGTGGTGCAAACGATCTTTTGCGATCCAGTTGGTACAAACCAAGTTATACGAACATGGTGGTGCAGACAATTTTTTGCGAACAAGGTGGTGCAAACCAACTTTTGCGAACAAGTTGTTCCACACCATATTTTACGAACGAGACGGTGCAGACCAACTTTAGCGATCAAGTTGGTACAAACCAACTTTTGCGAACAAAGTTGTGCAATCCAAGATTAATGAACTTGTTGAGGCAAACCGTGTTAGACGAACAAGGTTGTTCAAACCATATTTCATGAATTTGGTGGTGCAAACCATGTTTTACGAACAAGGTGGTGCAAAACATGTTTTACGAACAAGGTGGTGCAACCAAACTTTCGCGAAAAAGGTTGTTCAAACCATGTGCCATGACGATAGAGGTGCAAACCATGTTCAACGAACAAGGTGGTGCAAACCAACTTTTGCGATCAAGTTGGTACAAAGCAACTTTTGCGAACAAGGTGGTGAAAACCAAGATTAATGAACAAGGTGGGGCAAACTATGTTTTACGAACAAGGTTGTTCAAACCATGTTTCATGAATTTGGTGGTACAAACCATGTTTTACGAACAAGGTGGTGCAAACCAAGTTTTACGAACATGGTGTTTCAAACCAGTGATAACAAACTTTTGCGAACAAGGTGGTGCAAACCATGTTTCATGACTATGGTGGAGCAATCCATGTTTTACGAACAAGGTGGTGCAACCAAATTTCATGAACATGGTGGTGCAAACCATGTTTTACGAACAAGGTTGTGCACACAAACTTTTGCGATCAAGGTGGTGCATTCCAAGTTTTACGAACAAGGTGGTGCAACCATGTGTCATGAACATGGTAATACAAACCATGTTCTACGAAGAAGGTGTTGCAAACCAACTTTTGCGATCAAATTGGTACAAACCAACTTTTGCGAACAAGGTGGTGCAAACCAAGATTAATGAACAAGGTGGGGCAAACTATGTTTTACGAACAAGGTTGTTCAAACCATGTTTCATGAATCTGATGGTGCAAAACCATGTTTTACGAACAAAGTGATGCCACAATGTTTCATGAACATGGTGGTGCAAACCATGTTTCATGACTATAGTGGTGCAAACCATGTAAGACGAACATGGTGGTGCATACAAACTTTTGCGGACAAGGTTGTTCAAACCATATTTCATGACTATGGTGGTGCGAACCATGTTTTACGAACAAGGTGGTGTAAACCAACTTTTTCGATCAAGTTGGTACAAAAAAATTTTTGCGAACAAGGTGGTGCGTCCATGTTTGATGACTATGGTGGTGCAAACCATGTTTTACGAACAAGGTGGTGCAACCAAACTTTCGCGAAAAAGGTTGTTCAAACCATGTTCCATGACGATAGTGGTGCAAACCATGTTCAACGAACAAGATGGTGCAAACCAACTTTTGCGATCAAGTTGGTACAAAGCAACTTTTGCGAACAAGGTGGTGAAAACCAAGATTAATGAACAAGGTGGGGCAAACTATGTTTTACGAACAAGGTTGTTCAAACCATGTTTCATGAATTTGGTGGTACAAACCATGTTATACGAACAAGGTGGTGCAAACCAAGTTTTACGAACATGGTGTTTCATACCAGTGATAACAAACTTTTGCGAAAAAGGTTGTTCAAACCATATTTCATGAATATGGTGGTGCAAACCATTTTTTACCATTTTTTAGGGGAAGCCTCACTCATCATTTCATCAAACTCTGTGATTGATTTACAAATTGGCTACACTCACAGCATCTCTGATGCTTACACTGACCACTCATATTTTTTTGCATTATATAGAATTTGTATGGTAACAAAAATACACGGGATATTCTATAATATTTACTTATATATGATTATTATTCATGATTTCATATTGGAAAAAAGTTTCCAAAATATCTCTACAATAACTTAAATTTAAAATGGGATTTACATAGCTTACAAGGAATTATTTTAGTAAATTTGTTTATACAATTTTAAGAAGGTTGCTAAAATAACAAGATATATGGATTTATAAAATTGACTTTTAAACTATATTGTTCGTGTATATATATATATATTCATTATTCATAGGTGTGTAGTGTGGACTGGGGATGGTAAAGTATTTATTTTTTTTGAACCTTTGACAAGAACATCAGTATGTGGAAAACCCGATGATCTGAAAGGAAGAGCCGATGTTGATAAAATTGTATCAAATCCACCAGCAAATGTCCAAGTTTTTATAAGTGCTGAAGGGCAATCCATCTCAAATACAAAAACTTCTAATAGTGGTAAACTTATTTAATATTAAAATGTTAACTATGTAGAACTAAAATGTTATCATTTTTATTAGGCGAAAATGTTCAAGAAGAAGTCCATACGACCAATAATCTACTTTAATCTTAATGGACGATTCAGCCATGGAAGCAGAATTAAAATCAGCTAGTGATTAAGCTTAGCAATAATTATTTCAATTTCATTATTTTCAAAAATTTTAAAATATGCTTTTTTCTATTAATGGACTTGCTGAACTGAATAAACTTTTTTATTAAAATAAAATATTAATTTTCTTCAGTTACATTTATAGTAAATACTCTATCAACAAGAATAAATATTTTTCATCCTTTCAGTTTTTTGATATTGAATACTGGTTTACTGATATGTCTTATTTTCAATAATAGAGAGATTAGAGTTATTCAAATAGTTTAAACCGTATCTAATTTATTGAGGACCTAATTTGCACATCTACAAATATGGAAATAAAATAAAATGGTTATTCTTTTTAATGTTGAAGAATTATTTTGAAATAATAAAAAATATTATCAATGATCGTTTACACCGACATTTAAGTATTGAACATCATTATCCAACTAAACTGATTGACGACAATAACCGGGGAATGTCTACATATACAAAATTTACCAATTTTCAGGTAAATGATATCATTTACCAGATAATGATGACATTTTCCACGTTTACATCATTCGCCGCAACATACGTATACTCGTACCTATATAAACATATTACCTATGTAAATACAAATTAATTTTCGTACTGCGTTTTGTACCACACATCATATGGTATATTCTGATACTTTTAAGAGCATATAAATCCGTACTCCAAATATTACTAAGCTATTCCCAATATAATATTTATTTTGTACAGAAGTGGGCTCACCTTCATCGTATCACCAATTCGTCATCAGTAACTTCTTGTTCCGTATTAGAATCTTCACACTACTCTTCAACATGATCATTTTCGAATTCTTCATCACTATAAACACTAACGCCTTCAATCAACTCTTCATCTTCAAACCATTGCTTGATAATTTTGTCCATTATCTAAAGTAAAAGTAATTTTACTAAATAAATAAATATACAAATTATTATTATTTCAAATTACAAATTACAAATTACAAATTATTATTGTTCAAATAGTTTAAACCGTATCTAATTTATTGAGTACCTAATTTGCACATCTACAAATATGGAAATAAAATAAAATGGTTATTCTTATTAATGTTGAAGAATTATTTTGAAATAATAAAAAATATTATCAATGATCGTTTACACCGACATTTAAGTATTGAACACCATTGCTTGATAATTTTGTCCATTATCTAAAGTAAAAGTAAATTTACTAAATAAATAAATATACAAATTATTATTATTTCAAATTACAAATTACAAATTACAAATTATTATTATTCAAATAGTTTAAACCGTATCTAATTTATTGAGTACCTAATTTGCACATCTACAAATATGGAAATAAAATAAAATGGTTATTCTTTTTAATGTTGAAGAATTATTTTGAAATGGTTAGTTATTACTATTTCAATTTTTTTTAAACATACTTCAATAAAAACAAGCCAATATGTATATATATATATATATATATATATATATATATATATATATATATATATATATATATATATATATATATAATATACTTATAATATATATAATGACCAATTCTGGCGAACAAAGTGGTGCGACCATGTTTCATGAACATGGTGGTACAAACCAATTTTTAAGATCAAGGTGGTGCGTTCCAAGTTTTACAAACAACGTGGTGCAAACCAACTTTTGTGATAGAGGAAGTGCAAACTATGTTTCATGATCATGTTGGTGCAAACCAAATTTTTCGAAAAAGATGGTGCAAACCGATTTTAAGAAAATGGTGCAAACAAACTTTTGCGGACAAGGTGGTGCAAACCAAGTTATACGATCATGGTGGTGCAGACAATTTTTTGCGAACAAGGTGGTGCAAACCAACTTTTGCGAACAAGTTGTAGCACACCATGTTTTACGAACGAGACGGTGCAGACCAACTTTAGCGATCAAGTTGGTACAAACCAACTTTAGCGAACAAGGTTGTGCAATCCAAGATTAATGAACTTGTTGAGGCAAACCGTGTTAGACGAACAAGGTGGTGCAAACCAAGTTTTGCGAACAAGGTGGTGCAAACCAAGATTAATGAACAAGGTGGGGCAAACTATGTTTTACGAACAAGGTTGTTCAAACCATGTTTCATGAATCTGGTGTTGCAAACCATGTTTTACGAACAAAGTGATGCAACAGTGTTTCATGAACATGGTGGTGCAAACCATGTTTCATGACTATAGTGGTGCAAACCATGTAAGACGAAAATGGTGGTGCATACAAACTTTTGCGATCAAGGTGGTGCATTCCAAGTTTTACGAACAAGGTGGTGCAACCATGTATCATGAACATGGTAATACAAACAATGTTCTACGAAGAAGGTGTTGCAAACCAACTTTTGCGATAAAATTGGTACAAACCAACTTTTGCGAACAAGGTGGTGCGTCCATGTTTGATGAGTATGGTGGTGCAAACCAAGTTTTACGAACATGGTGTTTCAAACCAGTGATAACAAACTTTTGCGAACAAGGTTGTTCAAACCATATTTCATGAATATGGTGGTGCAAACCATTTTTTACCATTTTTTAGGGGAAGCCTCACTCATCATTTCATCAAACACTGTGATTGATTTACAAATTGGCTACACTCACAGCATCTCTGATGCTTACACTGAACACTCATATTTTTTTGCATTATATAGAATTTGTATGGTAACAAAAATACACGGGATATTCTATAATATTTACTTATATATGATTATTATTCATGATTTCATATTGGAAAAAAGTTTCCAAAATATCTCTAAAATAACTTAAATTTAAAATGGGATTTACATAGCTTACAAGGAATTATTTTAGTAAATTTGTTTATACAATTTTAAGAAGGTTGCTAAAATAACAAGATATATGGATTTATAAAATTGACTTTTAAACTATATTGTTCGTGTATATATATATATATTCATTATTCGTAGGTGTGTAGTGTGGACTGGGGATGGTAAAGTATTTATTTTTTTTGAACCTTTGACAAGAACATCTGTATGTGGAAAACCCGATGATCTGAAAGGAAGAGCCGATGTTGATAAAATTGTATCAAATCCACCAGCAAATGTCCAAGTTTTTATAAGTGCTGAAGGGCAATCCATCTCAAATACAAAAACTTCTAATAGTGGTAAACTTATTTAATATTAAAATGTTAACTATGTAGAACTAAAATGTTATCATTTTTATTAGGCGAAAATGTTCAAGAAGAAGTCCATACGACCAATAATCTACTTTAATCTTAATGGACGATTCAGCCATGGAAGCAGAATTAAAATCAGCTAGTGATTAAGCTTAGCAATAATTATTTCAATTTCATTATTTTCAAAAATTTTAAAATATGCTTTTTTCTATTAATTGACTTGCTGAACTGAATAAACTTTTTTATTAAAATAAAATATTAATTTTCTTCAGTTACATTTATAGTAAATACTCTATCAACAAGAATAAATATTTTTCATCCTTTCAGTTTTTTGATATTGAATACTGGTTTACTGATATGTCTTATTTTCAATAATAGAGAGATTAGAGTTATTCAAATAGTTTAAACCGTATCTAATTTATTGAGTACCTAATTTGCACATCTACAAATATGGAAATAAAATAAAATGGTTATTCTTTTTAATGTTGAAGAATTATTTTGAAATAATAAAAAATATTATCAATGATCGTTTACACCGACATTTAAGTATTGAACATCATTATCCAACTAAACTGATTGACGACAATAACCGGGGAATGTCTACATATACAAAATTTACCAATATTCAGGTAAATGATATCATTTACCAGATAATGATGACATTTTCCACGTTTACATCATTCGCCGCAACATACGTATACTCGTACCTATATAAACATATTACCTATGTAAATACAAATTAATTTTCGTACTGCGTTTTGTACCACACATCATATGGTATATTCTGATACTTTTAAGAGCATATAAATCCGTACTCCAAATATTACTAAGCTATTCCCAATATAATATTTATTTTGTACAGAAGTGGGCTCACCTTCAACGTATCACCAATTCGTCATCAGTTACTTCTTGTTCCGTATTAGAATCTTGACACTACTCTTCAACATGATCATTTTCGAATTCTTCATCACTATAAACACTAACGCCTTCAATCAACTCTTCATCTTCAAACCATTGCTTGATAATTTTGTCCATTATCTAAAGTAAAAGTAATTTTACTAAATAAATAAATATACAAATTATTATTATTTCAAATTACAAATGACAAATTACAAATTATTATTGTTCAAATAGTTTAAACCGTATCTAATTTATTGAGTACCTAATTTGCACATCTACAAATATGGAAATAAAATAAAATGGTTATTCTTTTTAATGTTGAAGAATTATTCTGAAATGGTTAGTTATTACTATTTCAATTTTTTTTAAACATACTTCAATAAAAACAAGCCCATATATATATATATATATATATATATATATATATATATATATATATATATATATATATATATATATATATATATATATATATATATATAAATATATAAATATATATAATATACTTATTATATATATTATGACCAATTTTGTTGCAAATCATGTTTTACGAACAAGGTGGTGCAAACCACGTTTCATGATTTTGGTGGGGCAAACCATGTTTCATGAATATGGTGGTGCAAACCATGTTTTACGAACAAGGTGAGTGTAACCAAATTTCATGAACATGGTGGTGCAAACGATCTTTTGCGATCCAGTAGGTACAAACCAAGTTATACGAACATGGTGTTGCAGACAAATCTTTGTGCATTATCATCAATTGAATGACCATCAAATCTAATTCAAGATTAATGAACTTGTTAAGGCAAACAGTGTTAGACGAACAAGGTGGTGCAAACCAAGTTTTTCGATCAAGTTGGTACAAACAAATTTTTGCGAACAAGGTTGTTTAAACCATATTTCATGAATTTGGTGGTGCGAACCATGTTTTACAACAAGGTGGTGCACACAAACTTTTGCGATCAAGGTGGTGCATTCCAAGTTTTACGAACAAGGTGGTGCAACCATGTATCATGAACATGGTAATACAAACCATGTTCTACGAAGGTGTTGCGAACCAAGTTTTTCGATCAAGTTGGGGCAAACAAAGTTATACGAACAAGGTGTTGCACACCATGTTTTACGAACGAGACGGTGCAGTCCAACTTTTGCGATCCAGTTGGTACAAACCAAGTTATACGAACATGGTGGTGCAGATAATTTTTTGCGATCAAGTTGGTACAAACCAACTTTTGCGAACATGGTTGTGCAATCCAAGATTAATGAACTTGTTGAGGCAAACCGTGTTAGACGAACAAGGTTGTGCAAACCAAGTTTTACGAAAATGGTGTTTCAAACAAGTGATAACAAACTTTTGCGAACAAGGTGGTGCAAACCATGTTTCATGACTATGGTGGAGCAAACCATAATTTACGAACAAGGTGGTGCATACCAACTTTTGCGATCAAATTGGAACAAACCAACTTTTGCAAACAAGGTGGTGCAAACCATGTTTCATGAATATGGTGGTGCAAACCATTTTATACCATTTTTTAGGGGAAGCCTCACTCATCATATCATCAAACTCTGTGATTGATTTACAAATTGGCTACACTCACAGCATCTCTGATCAAGTTGGTACAATCCAAGGTTTACGAACATGGTGTTTCAAACCAGTGATAACAAACTTTTGTGAACAAGGTGGTGCAAACCATGTTTCATGACTTTGGTAGTACGAACCATGTTTTACGAACAAGGTGGTGTAAACCAACTTTTGCGATCAAGTTGGTACAAACAAATTTTTGAGAACAAGGTGGTGCGTCCATGTTTGATGAGTGTGGTGGTGCAAACCATGTTTTACGAACAAGGTGGTGCAAACCAACTTTTGCGATCAAATTGGTACCAACAAACATTTGCGAACAAGGTTATTCAAACCATATTTCATGAATTTGGTGGTGCAAACCATGTTTTACAAACAAGGTGGTGCAAAACATGTTTTACGAACAAGGTGGTGCAACCAAACTTTCGCGAAAAAGGTTGTTCAAACCATGTTCCATGACGATAGTTGTGCAAACCATGTTCAACGAACAAGGTGGTGCAAACCAACTTTTGCGATCAAGTTGGTACAAAGCAACTTTTGCGAACAAGGTGGTGATAACCAAGATTACTGAACAAGATAGTGGCAAACTATGTTTTACGAACAAGGTTGTTCAAACCATGTTTCATGAATCTGGTGGAGCAAACCATGTTTTACGAACAAGGTGGTGCACACAAACTTTAGCGATCAAGGTGGTGCAAACCAATATTAATGAACAAGGTGGGGACAACTATGTTTTACGAACAAGGTTGTTCAAACCATGTTTCATGAATCTGGTAGTGCAAACCATGTTTGACGAACAAGGTGATGCAAACCAAGTTTTACGAACAAAGTGATGCAACAATGTTTTATGAACATGGTGGTGCAAACCATGTTTCATGACTATAGTGGTGCAAACCATGTAAGACGAACATGGTGGTGCATACAAACTTTCGCGGACAAGGTTGTTCAAACCATATTTCATGACTATGGTGGTGCGAACCATGTTTTACGAACAAGGTGGTGTAAACCAACTTTTGCGATCAAGTTGGTACAAACAAATTTTTGCAAACAAGGTTGTTTAAACCATATTTCATGATTTTGGTGGTGCAAACCATGTTTTACGAACAAGGTGGTGCACACAAACTTTTGCGATCAAGGTGGTGCATTCCAAGTTTTTCGAACAAGGTGGTGCAACCATGTATCATGAACATGGTAATACAAACCATGTTCTACGAACGAGACGGTGCAGTCCAACTTTAGCGATCAAGTTGGTACAAACCAACTTTTGCGAACAAGGTGTTGCACACCATGTTTTACGAACGAGACGGTGCAGTCCAACTTTAGCGATCAAGTTGGTACAAACCAACTTTTGCGAACAAGGTGGTGAAAACCAAGATTACTGAACAAGATAGGGGCAAACTATGTTTTACGAACAAGGTGGTGCAAACCAACTTTTGCGATCAAGTTGGCACAAACCAATTTTGGCAAACAAGGTGGTGCTACCATGTTTCATGAACATGGTGGTGCAAACCAATTTTTAAGATCAAGGTGGTGCATTCCAAGTTTTACAAACAAGGTGGTGCAAACCAACTTTTGTGTTGAGGAAGTGCAAACGATGTTTCATGAACATGTTGGTGCAAACCATGTTTTACGAACAAGGTTGGTGCAACCAAATTCCATGAACATGGTGGAACAAACCAACTTTTGCGAACAAGGTTGTTCAAACCATATTTCATGAATATTGTGGTGCAAACCATTTTTTACCATTTTTTAGGGGAAGCCTCACTCATCATATCATCAAACTCTGTGATTGATTTACAAATTGGCTACACTCACAGCATTTCTGATCAAGTTGGTACAATCCAAGTTTTACGAACATGGTGTTTCAAACCAGTGATAACAAACTTTTGCGAACAAGGTTGTTCAAACCATATTTCATGAATTTGGTGGTGCAAAACAAGTTTTACGAACAAGGTGGTGCAGATAAACTTTTGCTAACAAGGTGGTGCAACCAAACTTTCGCGAAAAAGGTTGTTCAAACCATGTTCCATGACGATAGTGGTGCAAACCATGTTCAACGAACAAGGTGGTGCAAACCAACTTTTGCGATCAAGTTGGTACAAAGCAACTTTTGCGAACAAGGTGGTGAAAACCAAGATTACTGAACAAGATAGGGCAAACTATGTTTTACGAACAAGGTTGTTCAAACCATGTTTCATGAATCTGGTGGAGCAAACCGTGTTAGACGAACAAGGTGGTGCTAACCAAGTTTTTCGATATAGTTGGTACAAACCAAGTTATACGAACATGGTGGTGCAGACAATTTTTTGCGAACAAGGTGGTGCAGACCAACTTTTGCGAACAAGTTGTTGCACACCATGTTTTACGAACGAGACGGTGCAGAACATCTTTAGCGATCAAGTTGGTACAAACCAACTTTTGCGAACAAGATTGTGCAATCCAAGATTAATGAACTTGTTAAGGCAAACAGTGTTAGACGAACAAGGTGGTGCAAACCAAGTTTTTCGATCAAGTTGGTGCAAACCAAGTTATACGAACAAGGTGTTGCACACCATGTTTTACGAACGAGACGGTGGAGTCCAACTTTAGCGATCAAGTTGGTACAAACAAACTTTTGCGAACAAGGTTGTGCAATCCAAGATTAATGAACTTGTTGAGGCAAACCTTGTTAGACGAACAAGGTGGTGCAAACCAACTTTTGCGATCAAGTTGGTACAAACAAATTTTTGCGAACAAGGTTGTTTAAACCATATTTCATGAATTTGGTGGTGCGAACCATGTTTTACGAACAAGGTGGTGCACACAAACTCTTGCGATCAAGGTGGTGCATTCCAAGTTTTACGAACAATGTGGTGCAACCATGTATCATGAACATGTTAATACAAACCATGTTCTACGAAGGTGTTGCAAACCAAGTTTTTCGATCAAGTTGGTGCAAACCAAGTTATACGAACAAGGTGTTGCACACCATGTTTTACGAACGAGACGGTGCAGTCCAACTTTAGCGATCAAGTTGGTACAAACAAACTTTTGCGAACAAGGTTGTGCAATCCAAGATTAATGAACTTGTTGATGCAAACCGTGTTAGACGCACAAGGTGGTGCAAACCAAGTTTTTCGATATAGTTGGTACAAACCAAGTTTTACGAACAAGGTGGTGCAAACCAAGTTTTACGAACATGGTGTTTCAAACCAGTGATAACAAACTTTTGCGAACAAGGTGGTGCAAACCATGTTTCATGACTATGGTGGAGCAAACCATGTTTTACGAACAAGGTGGTGCAAACCAACTTTTGCGATCAAATTGGAACAAACCAACTTTTGCGAACAAGGTTGTTCAAACCATATTTCATGAATATGGTGGTGCAAACCATTTTTAACCATTTTTTAGGGGAAGCCTCACTCATCATATCATCAAACTCTGTGATTGATTTACAAATTGGCTACACTCACAGCATCTCTGATCAAGCTGGTACAATCCAAGTTTTACGAACATGGTGTTTCAAACCAGTGATAACAAACTTTTGCGAACAAGGTGGTGCAAACCATGTTTCATGACTTTGGTGGTACGAACCATGTTTTACGAACAAGGTGGTGTAAACCAACTTTTGCGATCAAGTTGGTACAAACAAATTTTTGAGAACAAGGTGGTGCGTCCATGTTTGATGAGTATGGTGGTGCAAACCATGTTTTACGAACAAGGTGGTGCAAACCAACTTTTGCGATCAAATTGGTACCAACAAACATTTGCGAACAAGGTTATTCAAACCATATTTCATGAATTTGATGGTGCAAACCATGTTTTACGAACAAGGTGGTGCAAAACATGTTTTACGAACAAAGTGGTGGAACCAAACTTTCGCGAAAACGGTTGTTCAAACCATGTTCCATGACGATAGTGGTGCAAACCATGTTCAACGAACAAGGTGGTGCAAACCAACTTTTGCGAACAAGGTTGTGCAATCAAAGATTAATGAACTTGTTGAGGCAAACCTTGTTAGACGAACAAGGTGGTGCAAACCAACTTTTGCGATCAAGTTGGTACAAACAAATTTTTGCGAACAAGGTTGTTTAAACCATATTTCATGAATTTGGTGGTGCGAACCATGTTTTACGAACAAGGTGGTGCACACAAACTCTTGCGATCAAGGTGGTGCATTCCAAGTTTTACGAACAATGTGGTGCAACCATGTATCATGAACATGTTAATACAAACCATGTTCTACGAAGGTGTTGCAAACCAAGTTTTTCGATCAAGTTGGTGCAAACCAAGTTATACGAACAAGGAGTTGCACACCATGTTTTACGAACGAGACGGTGCAGTCCAACTTTAGCGATCAAGTTGGTACAAACAAACTTTTGCGAACAAGGTTGTGCAATCCAAGATTAATGAACTTGTTGATGCAAACCATGTTAGACGCACAAGGTGGTGCAAACCAAGTTTTTCGATATAGTTGGTACAAACCAAGTTTTACGAACAAGGTGGTGCAAACCAAGTTTTACGAACATGGTGTTTCAAACCAGTGATAACAAACTTTTGCGAACAAGGTGGTGCAAACCATGTTTCATGACTATGGTGGAGCAAACCATGTTTTACGAACAAGGTGGTGCAAACCAACTTTTGCGATCAAATTGGAACAAACCAACTTTTGCGAACAAGGTGGTGCAAACCATGTTTGATGAGTATGGTGGTGCAAACCATGTTTTACGAACAAGGTGGTGCAAACCAACTTTTGCGATCAAATTGGTACCAACAAACATTTGCGAACAAGGTTATTCAAACCATATTTCATGAATTTGGTGGTGCAAACCATGTTTTACGAACAAGGTGGTGCAAAACATGTTTTACGAACAAAGTGGTGGAACCAAACTTTCGCGAAAAAGGTTGTTCAAACCATGTTCCATGACGATAGTGGTGCAAACCATGTTCAACGAACAAGGTGGTGCAAACCAACTTTTGCGATCAATTTGGTACAAAGCAACTTTTGCGAACAAGGTGGTGAAAACCAAGATTACTGAACAAGATAGGGCAAACTATGTTTTACGAACAAGGTTGTTCAAACCATGTTTCATGAATCTGGTGGAGCAAACCATGTTTTACGAACAAGGTGGTGCAACCAAATTTCATGAACATGGTGGTGCAAACCATGTTTTACGAACAAGGTGGTGCAAACCAACTTTTGCGATCAAGTTGGTACAAAGCAACTTTTGCGAACAAGGTGGTGATAACCAAGATTAATGAACAAGGTGGGGACATCTATGTTTTACGAACAAGGTTGTTCAAACCATGTTTCATGAATCTGGTAGTGCAAACCATGTTTGACGAACAAGGTGATGCAAACCAAGTTTTACGAACAAAGTGATGCAACAATGTTTTATGAACATGGTGGTGCAAACCATGTTTCATGACTATAGTGGTGCAAACCATGTAAGACGAACATGGTGGTGCATACAAACTTTCGCGGACAAGGTTGTTCAAACCATATTTCATGACTATGGTGGTGCGAACCATGTTTTACGAACAAGGTGGTGTAAACCAACTTTTTCGATCAAGTTGGTACAAAAAAATTTTTGCGAACAAGGTGGTGCGTCCATGTTTGATGACTATGGTGGTGCAAACCATGTTTTACGAACAAGGTGGTGCAACCAAACTTTCGCGAAAAAGATTGTTCAAACCATGTTCCATGACGATAGTGGTGCAAACCATGTTCAACGAACAAGATGGTGCAAACCAACTTTTGCGATCAAGTTGGTACAAAGCAACTTTTGCGAACAAGGTGGTGAAAACCAAGATTAATGAACAAGGTGGGGCAAACTATGTTTTACGAACAAGGTTGTTCAAACCATGTTTCATGAATTTGGTGGTACAAACCATGTTTTACGAACAAGGTGGTGCAAACCAAGTTTTACGAACATGGTGTTTCAAACCAGTGATAACAAACTTTTGCGAAAAAGGTTGTTCAAACCATATTTCATGAATATGGTGGTGCAAACCATTTTTTACCATTTTTTAGGGGAAGCCTCACTCATCATTTCATCAAACTCTGTGATTGATTTACAAATTGGCTACACTCACAGCATCTCTGATGCTTACACTGACCACTCATATTTTTTTGCATTATATAGAATTTGTATGGTAACAAAAATACACGGGATATTCTATAATATTTACTTATATATGATTATTATTCATGATTTCATATTGGAAAAAAGTTTCCAAAATATCTCTACAATAACTTAAATTTAAAATGGGATTTACATAGCTTACAAGGAATTATTTTAGTAAATTTGTTTATACAATTTTAAGAAGGTTGCTAAAATAACAAGATATATGGATTTATAAAATTGACTTTTAAACTATATTGTTCGTGTATATATATATATATTCATTATTCATAGGTGTGTAGTGTGGACTGGGGATGGTAAAGTATTTATTTTTTTTGAACCTTTGACAAGAACATCAGTATGTGGAAAACCCGATGATCTGAAAGGAAGAGCCGATGTTGATAAAATTGTATCAAATCCACCAGCAAATGTCCAAGTTTTTATAAGTGCTGAAGGGCAATCCATCTCAAATACAAAAACTTCTAATAGTGGTAAACTTATTTAATATTAAAATGTTAACTATGTAGAACTAAAATGTTATCATTTTTATTAGGCGAAAATGTTCAAGAAGAAGTCCATACGACCAATAATCTACTTTAATCTTAATGGACGATTCAGCCATGGAAGCAGAATTAAAATCAGCTAGTGATTAAGCTTAGCAATAATTATTTCAATTTCATTATTTTCAAAAATTTTAAAATATGCTTTTTTCTATTAATGGACTTGCTGAACTGAATAAACTTTTTTATTAAAATAAAATATTAATTTTCTTCAGTTACATTTATAGTAAATACTCTATCAACAAGAATAAATATTTTTCATCCTTTCAGTTTTTTGATATTGAATACTGGTTTACTGATATGTCTTATTTTCAATAATAGAGAGATTAGAGTTATTCAAATAGTTTAAACCGTATCTAATTTATTGAGGACCTAATTTGCACATCTACAAATATGGAAATAAAATAAAATGGTTATTCTTTTTAATGTTGAAGAATTATTTTGAAATAATAAAAAATATTATCAATGATCGTTTACACCGACATTTAAGTATTGAACATCATTATCCAACTAAACTGATTGACGACAATAACCGGGGAATGTCTACATATACAAAATTTACCAATTTTCAGGTAAATGATATCATTTACCAGATAATGATGACATTTTCCACGTTTACATCATTCGCCGCAACATACGTATACTCGTACCTATATAAACATATTACCTATGTAAATACAAATTAATTTTCGTACTGCGTTTTGTACCACACATCATATGGTATATTCTGATACTTTTAAGAGCATATAAATCCGTACTCCAAATATTACTAAGCTATTCCCAATATAATATTTATTTTGTACAGAAGTGGGCTCACCTTCATCGTATCACCAATTCGTCATCAGTAACTTCTTGTTCCGTATTAGAATCTTCACACTACTCTTCAACATGATCATTTTCGAATTCTTCATCACTATAAACACTAACGCCTTCAATCAACTCTTCATCTTCAAACCATTGCTTGATAATTTTGTCCATTATCTAAAGTAAAAGTAATTTTACTAAATAAATAAATATACAAATTATTATTATTTCAAATTACAAATTACAAATTACAAATTATTATTGTTCAAATAGTTTAAACCGTATCTAATTTATTGAGTACCTAATTTGCACATCTACAAATATGGAAATAAAATAAAATGGTTATTCTTTTTAATGTTGAAGAATTATTTTGAAATAATAAAAAATATTATCAATGATCGTTTACACCGACATTTAAGTATTGAACACCATTGCTTGATAATTTTGTCCATTATCTAAAGTAAAAGTAAATTTACTAAATAAATAAATATACAAATTATTATTATTTCAAATTACAAATTACAAATTACAAATTATTATTATTCAAATAGTTTAAACCGTATCTAATTTATTGAGTACCTAATTTGCACATCTACAAATATGGAAATAAAATAAAATGGTTATTCTTTTTAATGTTGAAGAATTATATTGAAATGGTTAGTTATTACTATTTCAATTTTTTTTAAACATACTTCAATAAAAACAAGCCAATATGTATATATATATATATATATATATATATATATATATATATATATATATATATATATATATATATATAATATACTTATTATATATATAATGACCAATTTTGGCGAACAAAGTGCTGCGACCATGTTTCATGCACATGGTGGTACAAACCAATTTTTAACATCAAGGTGGTGCGTTCCAAGTTTTACAAACAACGTGGTGCAAACCAACTTTTGTGATAGAGGAAGTGCAAACTATGTTTCATGATCATGTTGGTGCAAACCAAATTTTTCGAAAAAGATGGTGCAAACTGATTTTAAGAAAATGGTGCAAACAAACTTTTGCGGACAAGGTGGTGCAAACCAAGTTATACGATCATGGTGGTGCAGACAATTTTTTGCGAACAAGGTGGTGCAAACCAACTTTTGCGAACAAGTTGTAGCACACCATGTTTTACGAACGAGACGGTGCAGACCAACTTTAGCGATCAAGTTGGTACAAACCAACTTTAGCGAACAAGGTTGTGCAATCCAAGATTAATGAACTTGTTGAGGCAAACCGTGTTAGACGAACAAGGTGGTGCAAACCAAGTTTTGCGAACAAGGTGGTGCAAACCAAGATTAATGAACAAGGTGGGGCAAACTATGTTTTACGAACAAGGTTGTTCAAACCATGTTTCATGAATCTGGTGTTGCAAACCATGTTTTACGAACAAAGTGATGCAACAGTGTTTCATGAACATGGTGGTGCAAACCATGTTTCATGACTATAGTGGTGCAAACCATGTAAGACGAAAATGGTGGTGCATACAAACTTTTGCGATCAAGGTGGTGCATTCCAAGTTTTACGAACAAGGTGGTGCAACCATGTATCATGAACATGGTAATACAAACAATGTTCTACGAAGAAGGTGTTGCAAACCAACTTTTGCGATAAAATTGGTACAAACCAACTTTTGCGAACAAGGTGGTGCGTCCATGTTTGATGAGTATGGTGGTGCAAACCAAGTTTTACGAACATGGTGTTTCAAACCAGTGATAACAAACTTTTGCGAACAAGGTTGTTCAAACCATATTTCATGAATATGGTGGTGCAAACCATTTTTTACCATTTTTTAGGGGAAGCCTCACTCATCATTTCATCAAACACTGTGATTGATTTACAAATTGGCTACACTCACAGCATCTCTGATGCTTACACTGAACACTCATATTTTTTTGCATTATATAGAATTTGTATGGTAACAAAAATACACGGGATATTCTATAATATTTACTTATATATGATTATTATTCATGATTTCATATTGGAAAAAAGTTTCCAAAATATCTCTACAATAACTTAAATTTAAAATGGGATTTACATAGCTTACAAGGAATTATTTTAGTAAATTTGTTTATACAATTTTAAGAAGGTTGCTAAAATAACAAGATATATGGATTTATAAAATTGACTTTTAAACTATATTGTTCGTGTATATATATATATATTCATTATTCATAGGTGTGTAGTGTGGACTGGGGATGGTAAAGTATTTATTTTTTTTGAACCTTTGACAAGAACATCAGTATGTGGAAAACCCGATGATCTGAAAGGAAGAGCCGATGTTGATAAAATTGTATCAAATCCACCAGCAAATGTCCAAGTTTTTATAAGTGCTGAAGGGCAATCCATCTCAAATACAAAAACTTCTAATAGTGGTAAACTTATTTAATATTAAAATGTTAACTATGTAGAACTAAAATGTTATCATTTTTATTAGGCGAAAATGTTCAAGAAGAAGTCCATACGACCAATAATCTACTTTAATCTTAATGGACGATTCAGCCATGGAAGCAGAATTAAAATCAGCTAGTGATTAAGCTTAGCAATAATTATTTCAATTTCATTATTTTCAAAAATTTTAAAATATGCTTTTTTCTATTAATGGACTTGCTGAACTGAATAAACTTTTTTATTAAAATAAAATATTAATTTTCTTCAGTTACATTTATAGTAAATACTCTATCAACAAGAATAAATATTTTTCATCCTTTCAGTTTTTTGATATTGAATACTGGTTTACTGATATGTCTTATTTTCAATAATAGAGAGATTAGAGTTATTCAAATAGTTTAAACCGTATCTAATTTATTGAGGACCTAATTTGCACATCTACAAATATGGAAATAAAATAAAATGGTTATTCTTTTTAATGTTGAAGAATTATTTTGAAATAATAAAAAATATTATCAATGATCGTTTACACCGACATTTAAGTATTGAACATCATTATCCAACTAAACTGATTGACGACAATAACCGGGGAATGTCTACATATACAAAATTTACCAATTTTCAGGTAAATGATATCATTTACCAGATAATGATGACATTTTCCACGTTTACATCATTCGCCGCAACATACGTATACTCGTACCTATATAAACATATTACCTATGTAAATACAAATTAATTTTCGTACTGCGTTTTGTACCACACATCATATGGTATATTCTGATACTTTTAAGAGCATATAAATCCGTACTCCAAATATTACTAAGCTATTCCCAATATAATATTTATTTTGTACAGAAGTGGGCTCACCTTCATCGTATCACCAATTCGTCATCAGTAACTTCTTGTTCCGTATTAGAATCTTCACACTACTCTTCAACATGATCATTTTCGAATTCTTCATCACTATAAACACTAACGCCTTCAATCAACTCTTCATCTTCAAACCATTGCTTGATAATTTTGTCCATTATCTAAAGTAAAAGTAATTTTACTAAATAAATAAATATACAAATTATTATTATTTCAAATTACAAATTACAAATTACAAATTATTATTGTTCAAATAGTTTAAACCGTATCTAATTTATTGAGTACCTAATTTGCACATCTACAAATATGGAAATAAAATAAAATGGTTATTCTTTTTAATGTTGAAGAATTATTTTGAAATAATAAAAAATATTATCAATGATCGTTTACACCGACATTTAAGTATTGAACACCATTGCTTGATAATTTTGTCCATTATCTAAAGTAAAAGTAAATTTACTAAATAAATAAATATACAAATTATTATTATTTCAAATTACAAATTACAAATTACAAATTATTATTATTCAAATAGTTTAAACCGTATCTAATTTATTGAGTACCTAATTTGCACATCTACAAATATGGAAATAAAATAAAATGGTTATTCTTTTTAATGTTGAAGAATTATTTTGAAATGGTTAGTTATTACTATTTCAATTTTTTTTAAACATACTTCAATAAAAACAAGCCAATATGTATATATATATATATATATATATATATATATATATATATATATATATATATATAATATACTTATTATATATATAATGACCAATTTTGGCGAACAAAGTGGTGCGACCATGTTTCATGAACATGGTGGTACAAACCAATTTTTAAGATCAAGGTGGTGCGTTCCAAGTTTTACAAACAACGTGGTGCAAACCAACTTTTGTGATAGAGGAAGTGCAAACTATGTTTCATGATCATGTTGGTGCAAACCAAATTTTTCGAAAAAGATGGTGCAAACTGATTTTAAGAAAATGGTGCAAACAAACTTTTGCGGACAAGGTGGTGCAAACCAAGTTATACGATCATGGTGGTGCAGACAATTTTTTGCGAACAAGGTGGTGCAAACCAACTTTTGCGAACAAGTTGTAGCACACCATGTTTTACGAACGAGACGGTGCAGACCAACTTTAGCGATCAAGTTGGTACAAACCAACTTTAGCGAACAAGGTTGTGCAATCCAAGATTAATGAACTTGTTGAGGCAAACCGTGTTAGACGAACAAGGTGGTGCAAACCAAGTTTTGCGAACAAGGTGGTGCAAACCAAGATTAATGAACAAGGTGGGGCAAACTATGTTTTACGAACAAGGTTGTTCAAACCATGTTTCATGAATCTGGTGTTGCAAACCATGTTTTACGAACAAAGTGATGCAACAGTGTTTCATGAACATGGTGGTGCAAACCATGTTTCATGACTATAGTGGTGCAAACCATGTAAGACGAAAATGGTGGTGCATACAAACTTTTGCGATCAAGGTGGTGCATTCCAAGTTTTACGAACAAGGTGGTGCAACCATGTATCATGAACATGGTAATACAAACAATGTTCTACGAAGAAGGTGTTGCAAACCAACTTTTGCGATAAAATTGGTACAAACCAACTTTTGCGAACAAGGTGGTGCGTCCATGTTTGATGAGTATGGTGGTGCAAACCAAGTTTTACGAACATGGTGTTTCAAACCAGTGATAACAAACTTTTGCGAACAAGGTTGTTCAAACCATATTTCATGAATATGGTGGTGCAAACCATTTTTTACCATTTTTTAGGGGAAGCCTCACTCATCATTTCATCAAACACTGTGATTGATTTACAAATTGGCTACACTCACAGCATCTCTGATGCTTACACTGAACACTCATATTTTTTTGCATTATATAGAATTTGTATGGTAACAAAAATACACGGGATATTCTATAATATTTACTTATATATGATTATTATTCATGATTTCATATTGGAAAAAAGTTTCCAAAATATCTCTAAAATAACTTAAATTTAAAATGGGATTTACATAGCTTACAAGGAATTATTTTAGTAAATTTGTTTATACAATTTTAAGAAGGTTGCTAAAATAACAAGATATATGGATTTATAAAATTGACTTTTAAACTATATTGTTCGTGTATATATATATATATTCATTATTCGTAGGTGTGTAGTGTGGACTGGGGATGGTAAAGTATTTATTTTTTTTGAACCTTTGACAAGAACATCTGTATGTGGAAAACCCGATGATCTGAAAGGAAGAGCCGATGTTGATAAAATTGTATCAAATCCACCAGCAAATGTCCAAGTTTTTATAAGTGCTGAAGGGCAATCCATCTCAAATACAAAAACTTCTAATAGTGGTAAACTTATTTAATATTAAAATGTTAACTATGTAGAACTAAAATGTTATCATTTTTATTAGGCGAAAATGTTCAAGAAGAAGTCCATACGACCAATAATCTACTTTAATCTTAATGGACGATTCAGCCATGGAAGCAGAATTAAAATCAGCTAGTGATTAAGCTTAGCAATAATTATTTCAATTTCATTATTTTCAAAAATTTTAAAATATGCTTTTTTCTATTAATTGACTTGCTGAACTGAATAAACTTTTTTATTAAAATAAAATATTAATTTTCTTCAGTTACATTTATAGTAAATACTCTATCAACAAGAATAAATATTTTTCATCCTTTCAGTTTTTTGATATTGAATACTGGTTTACTGATATGTCTTATTTTCAATAATAGAGAGATTAGAGTTATTCAAATAGTTTAAACCGTATCTAATTTATTGAGTACCTAATTTGCACATCTACAAATATGGAAATAAAATAAAATGGTTATTCTTTTTAATGTTGAAGAATTATTTTGAAATAATAAAAAATATTATCAATGATCGTTTACACCGACATTTAAGTATTGAACATCATTATCCAACTAAACTGATTGACGACAATAACCGGGGAATGTCTACATATACAAAATTTACCAATATTCAGGTAAATGATATCATTTACCAGATAATGATGACATTTTCCACGTTTACATCATTCGCCGCAACATACGTATACTCGTACCTATATAAACATATTACCTATGTAAATACAAATTAATTTTCGTACTGCGTTTTGTACCACACATCATATGGTATATTCTGATACTTTTAAGAGCATATAAATCCGTACTCCAAATATTACTAAGCTATTCCCAATATAATATTTATTTTGTACAGAAGTGGGCTCACCTTCAACGTATCACCAATTCGTCATCAGTTACTTCTTGTTCCGTATTAGAATCTTGACACTACTCTTCAACATGATCATTTTCGAATTCTTCATCACTATAAACACTAACGCCTTCAATCAACTCTTCATCTTCAAACCATTGCTTGATAATTTTGTCCATTATCTAAAGTAAAAGTAATTTTACTAAATAAATAAATATACAAATTATTATTATTTCAAATTACAAATGACAAATTACAAATTATTATTGTTCAAATAGTTTAAACCGTATCTAATTTATTGAGTACCTAATTTGCACATCTACAAATATGGAAATAAAATAAAATGGTTATTCTTTTTAATGTTGAAGAATTATTCTGAAATGGTTAGTTATTACTATTTCAATTTTTTTTAAACATACTTCAATAAAAACAAGCCCATATATATATAAATAAATATATATATATATATATATATATATATATATATATATATATATATATATATATATATATATATATAATATACTTATTATATATATTATGACCAATTTTGTTGCAAATCATGTTTTACGAACAAGGTGGTGCAAACCACGTTTCATGATTTTGGTGGGGCAAACCATGTTTCATGAATATGGTGGTGCAAACCATGTTTTACGAACAAGGTGAGTGTAACCAAATTTCATGAACATGGTGGTGCAAACGATCTTTTGCGATCCAGTAGGTACAAACCAAGTTATACGAACATGGTGTTGCAGACAAACTTTTGCGATCAAGGTGGTGCATTCCAAGTTTTACGAACAAGGTGGTGCAACCATGTATCATGAACATGGTAATACAAACCATGTTCTACGAAGGTGTTGCGAACCAAGTTTTTCGATCAAGTTGGGGCAAACAAAGTTATACGAACAAGGTGTTGCACACCATGTTTTACGAACGAGACGGTGCAGTCCAACTTTTGCGATCCAGTTGGTACAAACCAAGTTATACGAACATGGTGGTGCAGATAATTTTTTGCGATCAAGTTGGTACAAACCAACTTTTGCGAACATGGTTGTGCAATCCAAGATTAATGAACTTGTTGAGGCAAACCGTGTTAGACGAACAAGGTTGTGCAAACCAAGTTTTACGAAAATGGTGTTTCAAACAAGTGATAACAAACTTTTGCGAACAAGGTGGTGCAAACCATGTTTCATGACTATGGTGGAGCAAACCATAATTTACGAACAAGGTGGTGCATACCAACTTTTGCGATCAAATTGGAACAAACCAACTTTTGCAAACAAGGTGGTGCAAACCATGTTTCATGAATATGGTGGTGCAAACCATTTTATACCATTTTTTAGGGGAAGCCTCACTCATCATATCATCAAACTCTGTGATTGATTTACAAATTGGCTACACTCACAGCATCTCTGATCAAGTTGGTACAATCCAAGGTTTACGAACATGGTGTTTCAAACCAGTGATAACAAACTTTTGTGAACAAGGTGGTGCAAACCATGTTTCATGACTTTGGTGGTACGAACCATGTTTTACGAACAAGGTGGTGTAAACCAACTTTTGCGATCAAGTTGGTACAAACAAATTTTTGAGAACAAGGTGGTGCGTCCATGTTTGATGAGTGTGGTGGTGCAAACCATGTTTTACGAACAAGGTGGTGCAAACCAACTTTTGCGATCAAATTGGTACCAACAAACATTTGCGAACAAGGTTATTCAAACCATATTTCATGAATTTGGTGGTGCAAACCATGTTTTACAAACAAGGTGGTGCAAAACATGTTTTACGAACAAGGTGGTGCAACCAAACTTTCGCGAAAAAGGTTGTTCAAACCATGTTCCATGACGATAGTTGTGCAAACCATGTTCAACGAACAAGGTGGTGCAAACCAACTTTTGCGATCAAGTTGGTACAAAGCAACTTTTGCGAACAAGGTGGTGATAACCAAGATTACTGAACAAGATAGTGGCAAACTATGTTTTACGAACAAGGTTGTTCAAACCATGTTTCATGAATCTGGTGGAGCAAACCATGTTTTACGAACAAGGTGGTGCACACAAACTTTAGCGATCAAGGTGGTGCAAACCAATATTAATGAACAAGGTGGGGACAACTATGTTTTACGAACAAGGTTGTTCAAACCATGTTTCATGAATCTGGTAGTGCAAACCATGTTTGACGAACAAGGTGATGCAAACCAAGTTTTACGAACAAAGTGATGCAACAATGTTTTATGAACATGGTGGTGCAAACCATGTTTCATGACTATAGTGGTGCAAACCATGTTTTACGAACAAGGTGGTGTAAACCAACTTTTGCGATCAAGTTGGTACAAACAAATTTTTGCAAACAAGGTTGTTTAAACCATATTTCATGATTTTGGTGGTGCAAACCATGTTTTACGAACAAGGTGGTGCACACAAACTTTTGCGATCAAGGTGGTGCATTCCAAGTTTTTCGAACAAGGTGGTGCAACCATGTATCATGAACATGGTAATACAAACCATGTTCTACGAACGAGACGGTGCAGTCCAACTTTAGCGATCAAGTTGGTACAAACCAACTTTTGCGAACAAGGTGTTGCACACCATGTTTTACGAACGAGACGGTGCAGTCCAACTTTAGCGATCAAGTTGGTACAAACCAACTTTTGCGAACAAGGTGGTGAAAACCAAGATTACTGAACAAGATAGGGGCAAACTATGTTTTACGAACAAGGTGGTGCAAACCAACTTTTGCGATCAAGTTGGCACAAACCAATTTTGGCAAACAAGGTGGTGCTACCATGTTTCATGAACATGGTGGTGCAAACCAATTTTTAAGATCAAGGTGGTGCATTCCAAGTTTTACAAACAAGGTGGTGCAAACCAACTTTTGTGTTGAGGAAGTGCAAACGATGTTTCATGAACATGTTGGTGCAAACCATGTTTTACGAACAAGGTTGGTGCAACCAAATTCCATGAACATGGTGGAACATACCAACTTTTGCGAACAAGGTTGTTCAAACCATATTTCATGAATATGGTGGTGCAAACCATTTTTTACCATTTTTTAGGGGAAGCCTCACTCATCATATCATCAAACTCTGTGATTGATTTACAAATTGGCTACACTCACAGCATCTCTGATCAAGTTGGTACAATCCAAGTTTTACGAACATGGTGTTTCAAACCAGTGATAACAAACTTTTGCGAACAAGGTTGTTCAAACCATATTTCATGAATTTGGTGGTGCAAACCATGTTTTACGAACAAGGTGGTGCAGATAAACTTTTGCTAACAAGGTGGTGCAACCAAACTTTCGCGAAAAAGGTTGTTCAAACCATGTTCCATGACGATAGTGGTGCAAACCATGTTCAACGAACAAGGTGGTGCAAACCAACTTTTGCGATCAAGTTGGTACAAAGCAACTTTTGCGAACAAGGTGGTGAAAACCAAGATTACTGAACAAGATAGGGCAAACTATGTTTTACGAACAAGGTTGTTCAAACCATGTTTCATGAATCTGGTGGAGCAAACCGTGTTAGACGAACAAGGTGGTGCTAACCAAGTTTTTCGATATAGTTGGTACAAACCAAGTTATACGAACATGGTGGTGCAGAAAATTTTTTGCGAACAAGGTGGTGCAGACCAACTTTTGCGAACAAGTTGTTGCACACCATGTTTTACGAACGAGACGGTGCAGAACATCTTTAGCGATCAAGTTGGTACAAACCAACTTTTGCGAACAAGATTGTGCAATCCAAGATTAATGAACTTGTTAAGGCAAACAGTGTTAGACGAACAAGGTGGTGCAAACCAAGTTTTTCGATCAAGTTGGTGCAAACCAAGTTATACGAACAAGGTGTTGCACACCATGTTTTACGAACGAGACGGTGGAGTCCAACTTTAGCGATCAAGTTGGTACAAACAAACTTTTGCGAACAAGGTTGTGCAATCCAAGATTAATGAACTTGTTGAGGCAAACCTTGTTAGACGAACAAGGTGGTGCAAACCAACTTTTGCGATCAAGTTGGTACAAACAAATTTTTGCGAACAAGGTTGTTTAAACCATATTTCATGAATTTGGTGGTGCGAACCATGTTTTACGAACAAGGTGGTGCACACAAACTCTTGCGATCAAGGTGGTGCATTCCAAGTTTTACGAACAATGTGGTGCAACCATGTATCATGAACATGTTAATACAAACCATGTTCTACGAAGGTGTTGCAAACCAAGTTTTTCGATCAAGTTGGTGCAAACCAAGTTATACGAACAAGGTGTTGCACACCATGTTTTACGAACGAGACGGTGCAGTCCAACTTTAGCGATCAAGTTGGTACAAACAAACTTTTGCGAACAAGGTTGTGCAATCCAAGATTAATGAACTTGTTGATGCAAACCGTGTTAGACGCACAAGGTGGTGCAAACCAAGTTTTTCGATATAGTTGGTACAAACCAAGTTTTACGAACAAGGTGGTGCAAACCAAGTTTTACGAACATGGTGTTTCAAACCAGTGATAACAAACTTTTGCGAACAAGGTGGTGCAAACCATGTTTCATGACTATGGTGGAGCAAACCATGTTTTACGAACAAGGTGGTGCAAACCAACTTTTGCGATCAAATTGGAACAAACCAACTTTTGCGAACAAGGTTGTTCAAACCATATTTCATGAATATGGTGGTGCAAACCATTTTTAACCATTTTTTAGGGGAAGCCTCACTCATCATATCATCAAACTCTGTGATTGATTTACAAATTGGCTACACTCACAGCATCTCTGATCAAGCTGGTACAATCCAAGTTTTACGAACATGGTGTTTCAAACCAGTGATAACAAACTTTTGCGAACAAGGTGGTGCAAACCATGTTTCATGACTTTGGTGGTGCGAACCATGTTTTACGAACAAGGTGGTGTAAACCAACTTTTGCGATCAAGTTGGTACAAACAAATTTTTGAGAACAAGGTGGTGCGTCCATGTTTGATGAGTATGGTGGTGCAAACCATGTTTTACGAACAAGGTGGTGCAAAGCAACTTTTGCGATCAAATTGGTACCAACAAACATTTACGAACAAGGTTATTCAAACCATATTTCATGAATTTGGTGGTGCAAACCATGTTTTACGAACAAGGTGGTGCAAAACATGTTTTACGAACAAAGTGGTGGAACCAAACTTTCGCGAAAACGGTTGTTCAAACCATGTTCCATGACGATAGTGGTGCAAACCATGTTCAACGAACAAGGTGGTGCAAACCAACTTTTGCGAACAAGGTTGTGCAATCCAAGATTAATGAACTTGTTGAGGCAAACCTTGTTAGACGAACAAGGTGGTGCAAACCAACTTTTGCGATCAAGTTGGTACAAACAAATTTTTGCGAACAAGGTTGTTTAAACCATATTTCATGAATTTGGTGGTGCGAACCATGTTTTACGAACAAGGTGGTGCACACAAACTCTTGCGATCAAGGTGGTGCATTCCAAGTTTTACGAACAATGTGGTGCAACCATGTATCATGAACATGTTAATACAAACCATGTTCTACGAAGGTGTTGCAAACCAAGTTTTTCGATCAAGTTGGTGCAAACCAAGTTATACGAACAAGGAGTTGCACACCATGTTTTACGAACGAGACGGTGCAGTCCAACTTTAGCGATCAAGTTGGTACAAACAAACTTTTGCGAACAAGGTTGTGCAATCCAAGATTAATGAACTTGTTGATGCAAACCGTGTTAGACGCACAAGGTGGTGCAAACCAAGTTTTTCGATATAGTTGGTACAAACCAAGTTTTACGAACAAGGTGGTGCAAACCAAGTTTTACGAACATGGTGTTTCAAACCAGTGATAACAAACTTTTGCGAACAAGGTGGTGCAAACCATGTTTCATGACTATGGTGGAGCAAACCATGTTTTACGAACAAGGTGGTGCAAACCAACTTTTGCGATCAAATTGGAACAAACCAACTTTTGCGAACAAGGTGGTGCAAACCATGTTTGATGAGTATGGTGGTGCAAACCATGTTTTACGAACAAGGTGGTGCAAACCAACTTTTGCGATCAAATTGGTACCAACAAACATTTGCGAACAAGGTTATTCAAACCATATTTCATGAATTTGGTGGTGCAAACCATGTTTTACGAACAAGGTGGTGCAAAACATGTTTTACGAACAAAGTGGTGGAACCAAACTTTCGCGAAAAAGGTTGTTCAAACCATGTTCCATGACGATAGTGGTGCAAACCATGTTCAACGAACAAGGTGGTGCAAACCAACTTTTGCGATCAATTTGGTACAAAGCAACTTTTGCGAACAAGGTGGTGAAAACCAAGATTACTGAACAAGATAGGGCAAACTATGTTTTACGAACAAGGTTGTTCAAACCATGTTTCATGAATCTGGTGGAGCAAACCATGTTTTACGAACAAGGTGGTGCAACCAAATTTCATGAACATGGTGGTGCAAACCATGTTTTACGAACAAGGTGGTGCAAACCAACTTTTGCGATCAAGTTGGTACAAAGCAACTTTTGCGAACAAGGTGGTGATAACCAAGATTAATGAACAAGGTGGGGACATCTATGTTTTACGAACAAGGTTGTTCAAACCATGTTTCATGAATCTGGTAGTGCAAACCATGTTTGACGAACAAGGTGATGCAAACCAAGTTTTACGAACAAAGTGATGTAACAATGTTTTATGAACATGGTGGTGCAAACCATGTTTCATGACTATAGTGGTGCAAACCATGTAAGACGAACATGGTGGTGCATACAAACTGTTGCGGACAAGGTTGTTCAAACCATATTTCATAACTATGGTGGTTCGAACCATGTCTTACGAACAAGGTGGTGTAAACCAACTTTTGCGATCAAGTTGGTACAAACAAATTTTTGCAAACAAGGTTGTTTAAACCATATTTCATGAATTTGGTGGTGCAAACCATGTTTTACGAATAAGGTGGTGCACACAAACTTTTGCGATCAAGGTGGTGCATTCCAAGTTTTACGAACAAGGTGGTGCAACCATGTATCATGAACATGGTAATACAAACCATGTTCTACGAACGAGACGGTGCAGTCCAACTTTAGCGATCAAGTTGGTACAAACCAACTTTTGCGAACAAGGTGTTGCACACCATGTTTTACGAACGAGACGGTGCAGTCCAACTTTAGCGATCAAGTTGGTACAAACCAACTTTTGCGAACAAGGTTGTGAAAACAAAGATTACTGAACAAGATAGGGGCAAACTATGTTTTACGAACAAGGTTGTTCAAACCATGTTTCATGAATCTGGTGGTGCAAACCATGTTTTACGATCAAGGTGGTGCAAACCACCTTTTGCGATCAAGTTGGCACAAACCAATTTTGGCAAACAAGGTGGTGCGACCATGTTTCATGAACATGGTGGTGCAAACCAATTTTTAAGATCAAGGTGGTGCATTCCAAGTTTTACAAACAAGGTGGTGCAAACCAACTTTTGTGTTGAGGAAGTGCAAACTATGTTTCATGAACATGTTGGTGCAAACCAAATTTTTCGAAAAAGATGGTGCAAACCAAGTTTCATGATTTTGGTGGGTCAAACCATGTTTCATGACTATGGTGGTGCAAACCATGTTTTACGAATGTAACGATTGCAATGACTAACTCATCATTTATATCGCGCTCAGATAAATATGCTTAGGTAAACAGAACACAGGGACGTGTAGAGTACGAATACTGAACGGAATATATGAGTGACCAGTCGAGTTTTAACATCAACGGAAACGAGTCGAGTTTTAACATTAACGTAAAAGAGTAGCATTTTTATCATCAACGTAGAGACAAGTAATATTTGTCTCTACATAAATTAATTAATCGTTTCACACTTAATTTCTACAGGTGAAATAACCCACCTTAGATAAGTGTTTAAATAAATATATTTTTATAAAGTTGCTCGTTTCACTCGTACTCCGCTACACCTGTGGTCTACATACACTACCCTCAAGAACAGGGTTACTCAGGTGATAGTGTTAATTGTATCTTTACCTTTTATACTTATTTTATAAAGTTTATAATATATTCGTTGCACCTTTAATACACTAGGTACGTGTTAGTTTTTTTGAACGCAGGTCATAAGTTTCTTGGACCTGTAAAATATAACTAGGAAAATTTTATTTATATATTATTTCAACGACCCGGTTCTCAAGACCGGTTAGTGTAGTAGGAATTAGCCAACCGACTGCTCCTTAAGTGGATAGAATAATATATAGATATCGACAGCCCCTTCATTCGAATTCAATCGAATAGAGCGAGGGAGGTGTGTTGCAATTTGGTGGAGGCGCCGGGTAACTTGTCCCCAAAATCTGTTCATAATTACTAGCACAATACTGACCCGTGTTTTCCGAAGGAGGTTAATGTTTTATGGTTATTATTATAGTACTTGATTCATTTTTTTTCATGCAAATGTTCAAATATTACCTCAAAAGAATAGGTAATAATCAAACTATTTATATTTCGCAACGTACTTGGTCAATTTTATATTTGGATAGGTCAATTGAAGTCAAAAATTTATGTCCAACAGAATTTAAAGAATTATTTAAAACTGTTACATACACGCAAGTCGCGGAAGCTTTTTCAAATTATGTCGAAACCAATTTTCTTTAAACCAGAGTTTTATAATGGCGAACCTGAAGAATGTATCAACGATTTTTTTGAGAACTATAATTTAATATCCGTTGCTAATGAGTGGGCTGACGATAAAAAAGCTATGTATCTACCTATTTATCTAAAAAAAAGCGCGAGAGCATTTTATCAAAATTTTATTATTAATAATCCTACACCATCGTGGATTCAATTAGAGACAGCACTAAAAGAACATTTTGTTTCACCGGGTAGAACTAGAATGTTAAAACTTAAATTAGCAAATAGAAAATTAAAATCAACAGAAACCGTTTCGCAATTTTTAGCAGATTTTCAATTATTGGCCCGTAAGGCAAACCCAAATATGACAGAGTCCGAAAAAATTGATTTAATTTTGGAAGCTCTCCCACCTGATTTCTATAACCCGATTGCATTAATGAATAACAATACACTGTTAGATTTACAAAATAATTTACGAAAAGTAGAATCGGCAAAAGCAACTGCAAATGAACGAAATAATATACATAACTATGATGCTCTTAAAGCAGAAATAGAGTCTTTAAATCAAAAACTGGTAGAACAAAATGCTTTTGTGGCAAATCAATTATCATACAATAATAATGGAAATATCAATAGAAATCAAAATAATTATAAAAGATATAATAATAATAATAATAATTACGATAATACGAGTTATAATAATAATGGTAATTTTAATAATTACGGAGGAAGGAATTTTAATAATGTGCAGAATAAGTCTAATAAAAATAATTATAACCATGCAAATTCAAATTTTAATAGAGGACAAAACTTTAATAATAGAAACTCCATGATTAATCAAAATCATAAGGCAGGTTATAGAAATGGTAATAGTATAAAAAATCTTAGTACTAATAGATATTCTAGTTTTCAATATGAAAATAATAGAACATTTAACAAACCACAATATCAAAATTTTGACGATAAGAAATTTAATTATTCAAAACCAAACTCTTACCCAAATAATCAAATAAATATCCCCAATCAATTCAATAATTTATCTGAAGATATGAGTCCAGGTCGCTCAAATCAATATTATAATCCAAATAAAACACGATTTAATAATCAAAAAAACGCGTGAGTCATGAGGTAGATATTAGGTCGCCTCTTGACATTCCAATAGAAAATCCTAATTTAAATTCAATCATAAAAAATTCAAATAAATCAAATAGTGAACGAATTTCCAGTTGTACTGAAACTATTGATGAAGTACTAACTTCAGGCATTAGATTAGAGATATTAGGACACATAAATAATAAAGAAACTACTTTCATATTAGATTCTGGTGCGACTATTTCTGTCATAAATAGTGAACAAATAAAATCAACAACTTCTTTAATTGAAACAAAAAATGTTAAAGTTCAAACAGCTAATGGTTCAACTCTAAAGGTAGAGGGTGAAATAGATATTGATATAGTTTTTCATAATTTAACTTTCCCAATACAATTTTTCTTAGTATCAAATCTTGCCGGACCGCCATTATTAGGCACCGATTTTTTAAGTAAATATCGCGTACAAATAGATTTTTTTAATAATTCTATTACAATGTATAAAAATATAAATGATAAAGTTATTTTTGATTTTAAATCAAAACTTTTTTCTAATGAGTGTAATTTCACTAATAAGCAGTGTGAAGGAGAAAGTAAAATTGTAAAATTAGATAAAAATAATACCGATGTTAATTTTCAAAATAATTACGAAAACTTAAACGAATTTGACGAAAATATTTCATTACTAAATAAATTAATCGCAAAAACGAACGATTCTGACATAAAAAAAATAAATTGTGATAAATTAAATAAAGAAAATATCTTTGAAACAAATAATGTATCTTTGGAATCATCTAAGTTAAATAGTGCAAAAATAAACGAGCAAGATAATTTATCGGAAAATCAAATAACGTCGATAGCTTCAAAATTCGTAAAATTAGAAAACGTACCAGACGATGGTTATTGTGGTATCCATAGTTTAGTTAAAATACTACGTAATGAACAAATCGACATATCTTTTAACCAAATTAAAGATCTTTTAAAAATAACCGACTTCAAACAACCAATATGGTTAGAAACTGAAGACTTAGCGGCCGTAGTAAACCATTTTAATTTCAATTTAATCATATTACAAGAAACTAAATCAAATGATGATAATATTTACACAGCGTTAGCATTTTACAAACCGAGACGAAAATTTTTATGTGTTTTTTATAATTTAAATCACTGGACACCTGGTGTCTCTTCAAATAAAGATAAAAATATTATTTCACACGCTGTCGTAGTAAATGAGTTTCCCACCTTAAAATCACGACACAGCATTTTACAATCTCGCTATAAAATTGGAGATAGACTAAGTGGAAAAAACTATGCCAACGTGAGAATCGACAGTGAAACACAATTGCAACGTCCACAAATTAATACGCAGAAATTAGATCATATTTTGCCGGACACTAAAATATTAAATTTTGATATTAACCCAGAACTAACAAATGAGCAACATAATAAACTAAAAACTTTGTTAAAAAAATACGTTAGTATATTTTCGCAATCTAAGTGGGATTTAGGTGAAGTAGACACAGAACCTATAGAAATAAAATTATCAGATAACACTCCAGTAAATTTACGTAATTTCAAATTAAGCACTTTAGAAAATAAAGAAATCGAAAAACAAACTAAAGAATTATTAGAAGCCGGTATAATCGAACATTCTTTAAGTCCTTATTCCTCTCCTGTATTTCTTGTACCAAAAGGTCAATCACAAGGCACAACAAATAAAACCGCTTTAGAATATAGAATGGTTCTAGACTATAGACGCGTAAATGAAAAAACGCATAAGGAAGCGTTTCCTTTACCTATTATACAAAACATTTATGACACACTAGCCGGAAATAATTATTTTTCTTGTCTTGACGCTATGGCAGGGTTCCATCAATTAAAATTACATGATAATTCTAAAGAAATCACTAGTTTTTCAACTTCAACTGGACATTATCAGTTTACACGTCTCCCTTTCGGTCTTACGAATGCACCACAAAAATTTCAAAAGGTCATGAATAAAATTATGGCAGGGTTAAGTTATAGAATAAATTGTTGTTATTTAGATGATTGTATTTGTTTCGGAAAAACTTTCAATGAACATTTAAATTCACTTGAAATAACTTTTGATCGACTAAAAAAGTATAACTTAAAATTAAAAATTTCTAAATGCAAATTTGGTTACACACAATTAAAAGTCTTAGGAAATATTATTGATAGGCAGGGGATAAGACCAACCGAAGAAGGTCTTTTAGCTATTAGAAATTTTCCGTCTCCTAACACAATAAAACAACTTCGAAGTTTTTTAGGTTTAGCAAATTACTTTCGTAGATTTATTCCTAATTTCAGTAGATTAGCACACCCTCTTACAGAACTAACTAAAGGTAAATTTAAAACGAAAAAATCACCAATAAATTGGACCGAAATACATGAAACCGCGTTTAATGATTTAAAAAATAAACTTACTAATAAACCAGTATTAGCTCACTTTGATGACAATGCAGAAATAATCCTAGTGACCGATGGTTCGAAAAAAGGTTTAGGTGTAATTTTACAACAAAAAAATGAAAATAACGAAATACATCCCGTCTCTTATGCTTCTAAAAAATTAAACGTCGCACAAAATAATTACTCTTCTCTAGAATTAGAAATGGCAGCTCTATATTTTGGATGCACTCATTTTAGACAATATCTACATGGTAGACATTTTACTGTTTGGACAGACCATAAAAATCTTATACAGCTACAAACACTTAAGTCGGAATCAGCAATTTTAAATAGATTAAGAACTAAATTAATAGGTTTTGATTTCAAAATAATTTATAAAAAAGGTATATTTAATCAGGCGGCAGATTTTTTGTCACGATATCCAATTGGTTTTACTAAATTGTCAAAAACAAATTACAAAAGTGATTCCGAACCAACAGTAAACACATTAAACAATAAACGAAAATTTAATAACACTACTAATTATAACGATTTTATTCAAAAAAATTTAAATGGTAATATCTTAAATTGTAATTTAGTAGAACCAGTTAATATAAAAATTATGCAAGTAAAAGATAACTACTTAAAAAATATAATAACTGCTATTGAAAATCCTGATATTTCTGATGCTAAATGGCAAAATAAAGCTAAGGCATATTTTATTAACAATGATAATGGCTTATTATACTACAAAGAAAAAATAAAGGGTAAACCAAAACCAGTTTTAGCGATTCCAGAATCACTTATTACCGCAGTCATACAAAATTTCCATGATAACAAAATGACAGGAGCTCATTTAGGTGTACATAAAGTTTATAATAAAATAAGATCTCTATATTATTGGCCATTAATGCATAAACATATTAAATCATACGTAACTTCGTGCTTAATTTGTCAAAAACGTAAACCAGACAAATCTCTTCAAGTAGGAAAAATGCAAACATACCCTATAGAACATGGGACTCCTTTTTCGGATATAACAATCGATTATATTGGCCCATTGATGATATCGAGAGGTTTTAAATATATACTAGTAGCCACTTGTAGGATAACTAAATATTGTGTCGCGAAAGCATGTAGAAACGCCGATGCAAAATCTACGACAAAATTCTTATTAGATTTAATTTTAGCATATGGAGCAATGAAAATTGTTAGGTCGGACAATGGTACTCATTTTACAGCTAAAGTAATTGCCGACATTTTAACGGCTCTGAATATAAAAAAAACGGAAGGTATTGCCTACAAACCAACGAGTCAAGGTAATGTTGAAAAACAAAATCAAATAATTTCCGATATGATAGCGCCTTATATTACGGAAGATAATGGAAAATGGTCTGATATACTTCCAATAGTTTTACATGCGTATAATACAGCAATACATTTTTCAACCGGATACTCTCCATTTTATTTACTTCATGGTTACGAACCAAGCTCAATTTTTGACATTGCTTTAATTCCAAATACATGCGATCACTCAGTTATTCATGAACTGCAAAATTTACAAAAAGTCCGAAATACTATACCTGATATATTAAAACAAGCATTCGAAAATCAAAAAAAATATAAAGACAAAAATAAATATGAAATAGAGTTTAAAGTAGGAGAAAAGGTCTTAGTAAAAGTACCCGTCCGCAAAAACAAATTTTCTAACAGATACGAAGGACCATACACAATAATTAAAAAATTAAATCCTAATGCTTATTTAATAGAACTTCCAAAGAATGGGGAATTAAAAAATGTCCCTATACATATCGAACACATAAAAAAGTTTCACCAAACAAATAATATTTATTACTATTCTTAAGAATATTCTATTAATCTTAAATTTATATAATATATTAAAAATATAAACTGTGCAAAAAAAAACAAAACAGAATTATAGCGAAAATATACGAATTAAAAATGTACATAAATTTTAATTTTAGTTGGTGATAGTTATTCATACATAATAATATGTAAGTCATAAGGGTTATTGCCTTCGACTCATGGGGTTGTATTGTGCTATTAGTTAATACTCTTATTAAAATAACTAGATATATTAAATTAATTCTAATATAATAAGAAAAAAAAATCCCGAGTATCCACTTCAATAACTAAGTATGTAACTTCGATTTCTAAATTACAATCATTTTTTTGTAATAAGACCAATGTTTTAGTGTGTGCCACTGGAGTTTTTACGTTGACATTGCAAGAATTTTACAATGAACTATCTCGCAATTAATTTTAAAAAAAAAATGATTAAAATACGGTTATGGATTATTATTATAGAAAATGATGTTATTTAGAAGTTAACGATATCAAATTATATTAATTTGTAAAATTTGTTTTATGATCATTTGATTATTTATTTGATGTTTAAATTCTAGAAAGAGACTTTGTGAGTCTGCATTAACTTTGTGTCCACATTGACCCCCCTAGAACAATTTCAAATAAATTTGTAAATGCATAAAATTGTAGAAAAAAAAAATGTATATGTTATTGATTAGATATGATAATTGTATGTTGGATGTTTATATTCTAGAAAGAGACTTTGTGAGTCTACATTAACTTTGTGTCCACATTGACCCCCCTAGAATGAATGTCATGAATATAATTATTGTGAGGATTCGAATGATATATTTTTTTGTTTGACATAATTAAAATTTTATACATTTACAATGATGGATAAATTATTTTAATTAATATTATTTGGTTCCAAATATGTGTACAATAACACACTAGGAAAAATTAAATTTTTTATGAGCTGATACTTATTATAGTACAAAAGCCATTGTAGAAAAATAGAGCATAGTTAATAAGCCTATTTATTTTATATTAGAATGTTTATAATCATATTAACTTAATATAAACTGTATATTCTCGATTCAATTATTAAGAATGAATAATGAGACATCGAATAATTTATTTATTTTTCATCATTAAATAAAATAATAAACCGAGTTAATTTATTGAAGCTACTACTTTATTAAGTAAATAATATCATAGTGGCTATAAAACTAAGAAATTTTAAATCAATACAATTTAGTGGCACATATGAAACTTGCTAGCTTGTAATAAATAATTAAAATACACTTTATAAAATATGTTTTTCTTTTCAAAAACGAGCAATTTTAGGAAAAATATTATATTTATACGATTTTAAAATAAAAAAATATATTTTTTGAAACAGCTATTTTAATAGCTACATTGTATTAATAATTTTATTTATATTTGTATTGTACCACATGAACATTTTTTTTTTTTTACTAACATATAGTTTTAATCCTGAAATCATTGTGAACCTGAGTAACTATTGTTTAGACTATTGTATAACCCAAATCTAATAGACAATTTTAAAGGCATGTCAATTTTATCTCCAAAATATTGTAAACATATTCAATTTTTGGCAACGTTTTTCATTGAGTATGTAAACGTTTATGAACAATTTACTTTTTATTGTGTATAATTATTTTGTAAATGTATAATGTATATACATAGTTATGGTGTACTATGTTACTGCACATTATCTTGTTCATTCATTGATTATATTAATATATTAGGCAAATAAAAATTTAAAGACATGTCTAATAAATTTAATAAAAATAATTGAAATAATTAAACCTCATATATAATTCAAATGATATACCCTGAGAAATCAAAGAGGGATGTTCCGACCAGGACATTATCATCCGAGAAGAACGGAATAGATGTCCAACGTCGAAATTAAACAAAGGTTATATCATTTGTTTACTAACACACATTTGTTTTCAGGTTTTTTTTTCATTTTTTTTAGTAAATCTGAGGGCAGATTTTAAATGGCAAAGGGGGTAATTGTAACGATTGCAATGACTAACTCATCATTTATATCGCGCTCAGATAAATATGCTTAGGTAAACAGAACACAGGGACGTGTAGAGTACGAATACTGAACGGAATATATGAGTGACCAGTCGAGTTTTAACATCAACGGAAACGAGTCGAGTTTTAACATTAACGTAAAAGAGTAGCATTTTTATCATCAACGTAGAGACAAGTAATATTTGTCTCTACATAAATTAATTAATCGTTTCACACTTAATTTCTACAGGTGAAATAACCCACCTTAGATAAGTGTTTAAATAAATATATTTTTATAAAGTTGCTCGTTTCACTCGTACTCCGCTACACCTGTGGTCTACATACACTACCCTCAAGAACAGGGTTACTCAGGTGATAGTGTTAATTGTATCTTTACCTTTTATACTTATTTTATAAAGTTTATAATATATTCGTTGCACCTTTAATACACTAGGTACGTGTTAGTTTTTTTGAACGCAGGTCATAAGTTTCTTGGACCTGTAAAATATAACTAGGAAAACTTTATTTATATATTATTTCAACGACCCGGTTCTCAAGACCGGTTAGTGTAGTAGGAATTAGCCAACCGACTGCTCCTTAAGTGGATAGAATAATATATAGATATCGACAGCCCCTTCATTCGAATTCAATCGAATAGAGCGAGGGAGGTGTGTTGCACGAACAAGGTTGGTGCAACCAAATTCCATGAACATGGTGGAACAAACCAACTTTTGCGAACAAGGTGTTTCAAACCAGTGATAACAAACTTTTGCGAACAAGGAGGTGCGTCCATGTTTGATGAGTATGGTGGTGCAAAACAAGTTTTACGAACAAGGTGGTGCAGATAAACTTTTGCTAACAAGGTGGTGCAAACCATGTTTTACAAACAAGTTTGGTGCAACCAAATTTCATGAACATGGTGGTGCAAACGATCTTTTGCGATCCAGTTGGTACAAACCGAGTTATACGAACATGGTGGTGCAGACAATTTTTTGCGAACAAGGTGGTGCAGACCAACTTTTGCGAACAAGTTGTTGCACACCATGTTTTACGAACGAGACGGTGCAGAACAACTTTAGCGATCAAGTTGGTACAAACCAACTTTTGCGAACAAGATTGTGCAATCCAAGATTAATGAACTTGTTAAGGCAAACAGTGTTAGACGAACAAGGTGGTGCAAACCAAGTTTTTCGATCAAGATGGTGCAAACCAAGTTATACGAACAAGGTGTTGCACACCATGTTTTACGAACGAGACGGTGGAGTCCAACTTTAGCGATCAAGTTGGTACAAACAAACTTTTGCGAACAAGGTTGTGCAATCCAAGATTAATGAACTTGTTGAGGCAAACCGTGTTAGACGAACAAGGTGGTGCAAACCAACTTTTGCGATCAAGTTGGTACAAACAAATTTTTGCGAACAAGGTTGTTTAAACCATATTTCATGAATTTGGTGGTGCGAACCATGTTTTACAACAAGGTGGTGCACACAAACTCTTGCGATCAAGGTGGTGCATTCCAAGTTTTACGAACAATGTGGTGCAACCATGTATCATGAACATGTTAATACAAACCATGTTCTACGAAGGTGTTGCAAACCAAGTTTTTCGATCAAGTTGGTGCAAACCAAGTTATACGAACAAGGTGTTGCACACCATGTTTTACGAACGAGACGGTGCAGTCCAACTTTAGCGATCAAGTTGGTACAAACAAACTTTTGCGAACAAGGTTGTGCAATCCAAGATTAATGAACTTGTTGATGCAAACCGTGTTAGACGCACAAGGTGGTGCAAACCAAGTTTTTCGATATAGTTGGTACAAACCAAGTTTTACGAACAAGGTGGTGCAAACCAAGTTTTACGAACATGGTGTTTCAAACCAGTGATAACAAACTTTTGCGAACAAGGTGGTGCAAACCATGTTTCATGACTATGGTGGAGCAAGCCATGTTTTACGAACAAGGTGGTGCAAACCAACTTTTGCGATCAAATTGGAACAAACCAACTTTTGCGAACAAGGTTGTTCAAACCATATTTCATGAATATGGTGGTGCAAACCATTTTATACCATTTTTTAGGGGAAGCCCCACTCATCATATCATCAAACTCTGTGATTGATTTTACAAATTGGCTACACTCACAGCATCTCTGATCAAGTTGGTACAATCCAAGGTTTACGAACATGGTGTTTCAAACCAGTGATAACAAACTTTTGTGAACAAGGTGTTGCAAACCATGTTTCATGACTTTGGTGGTACGAACCATGTTTTACGAACAAGGTGGTGTAAACCAACTTTTGCGATCAAGTTGGTACAAACAAATTTTTGAGAACAAGGTGGTGCGTCCATGTTTGATGAGTATGGTGGTGCAAACCATGTTTTACGAACAAGGTGGTGCAAACCAACTTTTGCGATCAAATTGGTACAAACAAACATTTGCGAACAAGGTTATTCAAACAATATTTCATGAATTTGGTGGTGCAAACCATGTTTTACAAACAAGGTGGTGCAAAACATGTTTTACGAACAAGGTGGTGCAACCAAACTTTCGCGAAAAAGGTTGTTCAAACCATGTTTCATGAATCTGGTGGAGCAAACCATGTTTTACGAACAAGGTGGTGCACACAAACTTTAGCGATCAAGGTGGTGCAAACCAATATTAATGAACAAGGTGGGGACAACTATGTTTTACGAACAAGGTTGTTCAAACCATGTTTCATGAATCTGGTAGTGCAAACCATGTTTGACGAACAAGGTGATGCAAACCAAGTTTTACGAACAAAGTGATGAAACAATGTTTTATGAACATGGTGGTGCAAACCATGTTTCATGACTATAGTGGTGCAAACCATGTAAGACGAACATGGTGGTGCATACAAACTTTCGCGGACAAGGTTGTTCAAACCATATTTCATGACTATGGTGGTGCGAACCATGTTTTACGAACAAGGTGGTGTAAACCAACTTTTGCGATCAAGTTGGTACAAACAAATTTTTGCAAACAAGGTTGTTTAAACCATATTTCATGAATTTGGTGGTGCAAACCATGTTTTACGAACAAGGTGGTGCACACAAACTTTTGCGATCAAGGTGGTGCATTCCAAGTTTTACGAACAAGGTGGTGCAACCATGTATCATGAACATGGTAATACAAACCATGTTCTACGAACGAGACGGTGCAGTCCAACTTTAGCGATCAAGTTGGTACAAACCAACTTTTGCGAACAAGGTGTTGCACACCATGTTTTACGAACGAGACGGTGCAGACCAACTTTAGCGATCAAGTTGGTACAAACCAACTTTTGCGAACAAGGTTGTGCAATCCAAGATTAATGAACTTGTTAAGGCAAACAGTGTTAGACGAACAAGGTGGTGCAAACCAAGTTTTGCGAACAAGTTGGTACAAACAAATTTTTGAGAACAAGGTGGTGCGTCCATGTTTGATGAGTATGGTGGTGCAAACCATGTTTTACGAACAAGGTGGTGCAAACCAACTTTTGCGATCAAATTGTTACCAGCAAACATTTGCGAACAAGGTTATTCAAACCATATTTCATGAATTTGGTGGTGCAAACCATGTTTTACGAACAAGGTGGTGCAAAACATGTTTTACGAACAAAGTGGTGCAACCAAACTTTCGCGAAAAAGGTTGTTCAAACCATGTTCCATGACGATAGTGGTGCAAACCATGTTCAACGAACAAGGTGGTGCAAACCAACTTTTGCGATCAAGTTGGTACAAAGCAACTTTTGCGAACAAGGTGGTGAAAACCAAGATTACTGAACAAGATAGGGCAAACTATGTTTTACGAACAAGGTTGTTCAAACCATGTTTCATGAATCTGGTGGAGCAAACCGTGTTAGACGAACAAGGTGGTGCTAACAAAGTTTTTCGATATAGTTGGTACAAACCAAGTTATACGAACATGGTGGTGCAGACAATTTTTTGCGAACAAGGTGGTGCAGACCAACTTTTGCGAACAAGTTGCTGCACACCATGTTTTACGAACGAGACGGTGCAGAACATCTTTAGCGATCAAGTTGGTACAAACCAACTTTTGCGAACAAGATTGTGCAATCCAAGATTAATGAACTTGTTAAGGCAAACAGTGTTAGACGAACAAGGTGGTGCAAACCAAGTTTTTCGATCAAGTTGGTGCAAACCAAGTTATACGAACAAGGTGTTGCACACCATGTTTTACGAACGAGACGGTGGAGTCCAACTTTAGCGATCAAGTTGGTACAAAACAAACTTTTGCGAACAAGGTTGTGCAATCCAAGATTAATGAACTTGTTGAGGCAAACCTTGTTAGACGA
>CM050404.1:40005588-40097163 GCA_027580255.1 Therioaphis trifolii
TGCGATCAAGTTGGTACAAACAAATTTTGCGAACAATTTGGTGCGTCCATGTTTGATGAGTATGGTGGTGCAAACCATGTTTTACGAACAAGGTGGTGCAAACAAACTTTTGCGGACAAGGTGGTGCAAACCAAGTTAAAGGAAAAAGGTGGCGCAAACCATGTTTAACGAACACGGTGGTGCAGATAAACTTTTGCTAACAAGGTGGTGCAAACCATGTTTGAAGACTATAGTGGTGCAAACCATGTAAGACGAACATGGTGGTGCATACAAACTTTTGCGGACAAGGTTGTTCAAACCATATTTCATGACTATGGTGGTACGAAACCATGTTTTACGAACAAGGTGGTGTAAACCAACTTTTGCGATCAAGTTGGTGCAAACAAACATTTGCGAACAAGGTTGTTCAAACCATGTTTCATGAATCTGGTGGTGCAAACCATGTTTTACGAACAAGGTGGTGCAAACCAACTTTTGTGTTGAGGAAGTGCAAACTATGTTTCATGAACATGTTGGTGCAAACCAAATTTTTCGAAAAAGATGGTGCAAACCAAGTTTCATGATTTTGGTGGGGCAAACCATGTTTCATGACTATGGTGGTGCAAACCATGTTTTACGAACAAGTTTGGTGCAACCAAATTTCATGAACATGGTGGTGCAAACGATCTTTTGCGATCCAGTTGGTACAAACCAAGTTATACGAACATGATGGTGCAGACAATTTTTTGCGAACAAGGTTGTGCAAACCAACTTTTGCGAACAAGTTGTTGCACACCATGTTTTACGAACGAGACGGTGCAGACCAACTTTAGCGATCAAGTTGGTACAAACCAACTTTTGCGAACAAGGTTGTGCAATCCAAGATTAATGAACTTGTTGAGGCAAACAGTGTTAGACGAACAAGGTGGTGCAAACCAAGTTTTACGAACATGGTGTTTCAAACCAGTGATAACAAACTTTTGCGAACAAGGTGGTGCAAACCATGTTTCATGACTATGGTGGAGCAAACCATGTTTTACCATTTTTTAGGGGAAGCCTCACTCATCATATCATCAAACTCTGTGATTGATTTACAAATTGGCTACACTCACAGCATCTCTGATCAAGTTGGTACAATCCAAGTTTTACGAACATGGTGTTTCAAACCAGTGATAACAAAATTGTACGAACAAGGTGGTGCAAACCATGTTTCATGACTATGGTGGTACGAACCATGTTTTACGAACAAGGTGGTGTAAACCAACTTTTGCGATCAAGTTAGTACAAACAAATTTTTGCTAACAATTTGGTGCGTCCATGTTTGATGAGTATGGTGGTGCAAACCATGTTTTACGAACAAGGTGGTGCAAACCAACTTTTGCGATCAAATTGGTACCAACAAACATTTGCGAACAAGGTTATTCAAACCATATTTCATGAATTTGGTGGTGCAAACCATGTTTTACGAACAAGGTGGTGCAAAACATGTTTTACGAACAAGGTGGTGCAACCAAACTTTCGCGAAAAAGGTTGTTCAAACCATGTTTCATGAATCTGGTGGTGCAAACCATGTTTTACGAACAAGGTGGTGCAAACCAACTTTTGCGATCAAGTTGGCACAAACCAATTTTGGCGAACAAGGTGGTGCGACCATTTTTCATGAACAGGGTGGTGCAAACCAATTTTTAAGATCAAGGTGGTGCATTCCAAGTTTTACAAACAAGGTGGTGCAAACCAACTTTTGTGTTGAGGAAGTGCAAACTATGTTTCATGAACATGTTGGTGCAAACCAAATTTTGCGAAAAAGATGGTTCAAACCAATTTTTAAGAACATGGTGCAAACAAACTTTTGCGGACAAGGTGGTGTAAACCAAGTTAAAGGAAAAAGGTGGCGCAAACCTTGTTTAACGAACATGGTGGTGCAGATAAACTTTTGCTAACAAGGTGGTGCAAACCATGTTTGAAGACTATAGTGGTGCAAACCATGTTTTACGAACAAGGTTGGTGCAACCAAATTTCATGAACATGGTGGTGCAAACGATCTTTTGCGATCCAGTTGGTACAAACCAAGTTATACGAACATGGTGGTGCAGAAAATTTTTTGCGAACAAGGTGGTGCAGACCAACTTTTGCGAACAAGTTGTTGCACTCCATGTTTTTTTTCGAACGAAACGGTGCAGACCAACTTTAGCGATCAAGTTGGTACAAACAAACTTTTGCGAACAAGGTTGTTCAATCCAAGATTAATGAACTTGTTAAGCCAAACAGTGTTAGACGAACAAGGTGGTGCAAACCAAGTTTTTCGATCAAGTTGGTGCAAACCAAGTTATACGAACAAGGTGTTGCACACCATGTTTTACGAACGAGACGGTGCAGTCCGACTTTAGCGATCAAGTTGGTACAAACAAACTTTTGCGAATAAGGTTATGCAATCCAAGATTAATGAACAAGGTGGGGCAAACTATGTTTTACGAACAAGGTTGTTCAAACCATGTTTCATGAATCTGGTGGTGCAAACAATGTTTTACGAACAAGGTGGTGCAAACCAACTTTTGCGATTAAGTTGGTACAAACCAAGTTATACGAACATAGTGGTGCAGACAATTTTTTGCGAACAAGGTGGTGCAGACCAACTTTAGCGATCAAGTTGGTACAAACCAACTTTTACGAACAAGGTGGTGCAAACCAAGTTATACGAACAAGGTGTTGCACACCATGTTTTACGAACGAGACGTTGCAGTCCTACTTTAGCGATAAAGTTGGTACAAACAAACTATTGCGAACAAGGTTGTGCAATCCAAGATTAATGAACTTGTTGAGGCAAACCGTGTTAGACGAACATGGTGGTGCAAACCAAGTTTTACGAACATGGTGTTTCAAACCAGTGATAACAAACTTTTGCGAACAAGGTGGTGCAAACAATGTTTCATGACTATGGTGGAGCAAACCATGTTTTACGAACAAGGTGGTGCAAACCAAGTTATACGAACAAGGTGTTGCACACCATGTTTTACGAACGAGACGGTGCAGTCCAACTTTAGCGATCAAGTTGGTACAAACAAACTTTTGCGAACAAGGTTGTGCAATCCAAGATTAATGAAATTGTTGAGGAAAACCGTGTTAGACGAACATGGTGGTGCAAACCAAGTTTTACGAACATGGTGTTTCAAACCAGTGATAACAAACTTTTGCGAACAAGGTGGTGCAAACCATGTTTCATGACTATGGTGGAGCAAACCATGTTTTACCATTTTTTAGGGGAAGCCTCACTCATCATATCATCAAACTCTGTGATTGATTTACAAATTGGCTACACTCACAGCATCTCTGATCAAGTTGGTACAATCCAAGTTTTACGAACATGGTGTTTCAAACCAGTGATAACAAAATTGTACGAACAAGGTGGTGCAAACCATGTTTCATGACTATGGTGGTACGAACCATGTTTTACGAACAAGGTGGTGTAAACCAACTTTTGCGATCAAGTTGGTACAAACAAATTTTTGCTAACAATTTGGTGCGTCCATGTTTGATGAGTATGGTGGTGCAAACCATGTTTTACGAACAAGGTGGTGCAAACCAACTTTTGCGATCAAATTGGTACCAACAAACATTTGCGAACAAGGTTATTCAAACCATATTTCATGAATTTGGTGGTGCAAACCATGTTTTACGAACAAGGTGGTGCAAAACATGTTTTACGAACAAGGTGGTGCAACCAAACTTTCGCGAAAAAGGTTGTTCAAACCATGTTTCATGAATCTGGTGGTGCAAACCATGTTTTACGAACAAGGTGGTGCAAACCAACTTTTGCGATCAAGTTGGCACAAACCAATTTTGGCGAACAAGGTGGTGCGACCATTTTTCATGAACATGGTGGTGCAAACCAATTTTTAAGATCAAGGTGGTGCATTCCAAGTTTTACAAACAAGGTGGTGCAAACCAACTTTTGTGTTGAGGAAGTGCAAACTATGTTTCATGAACATGTTGGTGCAAACCAAATTTTGCGAAAAAGATGGTTCAAACCAATTTTTAAGAACATGGTGCAAACAAACTTTTGCGGACAAGGTGGTGTAAACCAAGTTAAAGGAAAAAGGTGGCGCAAACCTTGTTTAACGAACATGGTGGTGCAGATAAACTTTTGCTAACAAGGTGGTGCAAACCATGTTTGAAGACTATAGTGGTGCAAACCATGTTTTACGAACAAGGTTGGTGCAACCAAATTTCATGAACATGGTGGTGCAAACGATCTTTTGCGATCCAGTTGGTACAAACCAAGTTATACGAACATGGTGGTGCAGAAAATTTTTTGCGAACAAGGTGGTGCAGACCAACATTTGCGAACAAGTTGTTGCACTCCATGTTTTTTTTTCGAACGAAACGGTGCAGACCAACTTTAGCGATCAAGTTGGTACAAACAAACTTTGCGAACAAGGTTGTTCAATCCAAGATTAATGAACTTGTTAAGCCAAACAGTGTTAGACGAACAAGGTGGTGCAAACCAAGTTTTTCGATCAAGTTGGTGCAAACCAAGTTATACGAACAAGGTGTTGCACACCATGTTTTACGAACGAGACGGTGCAGTCCGACTTTAGCGATCAAGTTGGTACAAACAAACTTTTACGAATAAGGTTATGCAATCCAAGATTAATGAACAAGGTGGGGCAAACTATGTTTTATGAACAAGGTTGTTCAAACCATGTTTCATGAATCTGGTGGTGCAAACAATGTTTTACGAACAAGGTGGTGCAAACCAACTTTTGCGATTAAGTTGGTACAAACCAAGTTATACGAACATAGTGGTGCAGACAATTTTTTGCGAACAAGGTGGTGCAGACCAACTTTAGCGATCAAGTTGGTACAAACCAACTTTTACGAACAAGGTGGTGCAAACCAAGTTATACGAACAAGGTGTTGCACACCATGTTTTACGAACGAGACGGTGCAGTCCAACTTTAGCGATCAAGTTGGTACAAACAAACTTTTGCGAACAAGGTTGTGCAATCCAAGATTAATGAACTTGTTGAGGAAAACCGTGTTAGACGAACAAGGTTGTGCTAACCAAGTTTTTCGATATAGTTGGTACAAACCAAGTTTTACGAACAAGGAGGTGCAAACCATGTTTCATGACTATGGTGGAGCAAACCATGTTTTACCATTTTTTAGGGGAAGCCTCACTCATCATATCATCAAACTCTGTGATTGATTTACAAATTGGCTACACTCACAGCATCTCTGATCAAGTTGGTACAATCCAAGTTTTACGAACATGGTGTTTCAAACCAGTGATAACAAAATTGTACGAACAAGGTGGTGCAAACCATGTTTCATGACTATGGTGGTACGAACCATGTTTTACGAACAAGGTGGTGTAAACCAACTTTTGCGATCAAGTTGGTACAAACAAATTTTTGCTAACAATTTGGTGCGTCTATGTTTGATGAGTATGGTGGTGCAAACCATGTTTTACGAACAAGGTGGTGCAAACCAACTTTTGCGATCAAATTGGTACCAACAAACATTTGCGAACAAGGTTTTTCAAACCATATTTCATGAATTTGGTGGTGCAAACCATGTTTTACGAACAAGGTGGTGCAAAACATGTTTTACGAACAAGGTGGTGCAACCAAACTTTCGCGAAAAAGGTTGTTCAAACCATGTTCCATGACGATAGTGGTGCAAACCATGTTCAACGAACAAGGTGGTGCAAACCAACTTTTGCGATCACGTTGGTACAAAGCAACTTTTGCGAACAAGGTGGTGAAAACCAAGATGACTGAACAAGATAGGGGCAAACTATGTTTTACGAACAAGGTTGTTCAAACCATGTTTCATGAATCTGGTGGAGCAAACCATGTTTTACGAACAAGGTGGTGCACACAAACTTTAGCGATCAAGGTGGTGCAACAATGTTTTATGAACATGGTGGTGCAAACCATGTTTCATGACTATAGTGGTGCAAACCATGTAAGACGAACATGGTGGTGCATACAAACTTTTGCGGACAAGGTTGTTCAAACCATATTTCATGACTATGGTGGTGCGAACCATGTTTTACGAACAAGGTGGTGCACACAAACTTTAGCGATCAAGGTGGTACAAACCAAGATTAATGAACAAGGTGGGGCATACTATGTTTTACGAACAAGGTTGTTCAAACCATGTTTCATGAATCTGGTGGTGCAAACAATGTTTTACGAACAAGGTGGTGCAAACCAACTTTTGCGATTAAGTTGGTACAAACCAAGTTATACGAACATAGTGGTGCAGACAATTTTTTGCGAACAAGGTGGTGCAGACCAACTTTAGCGATCAAGTTGGTACAAACCAACTTTTACGAACAAGGTGGTGCAAACCAAGTTATACGAACAAGGTGTTGCACACCATGTTTTACGAACGAGACGTTGCAGTCCTACTTTAGCGATAAAGTTGGTACAAACAAACTTTTGCGAACAAGGTTGTGCAATCCAAGATTAATGAACTTGTTGAGGCAAACCGTGTTAGACGAACAAGGTGGTGCAAACCAAGTTTTACGAACATGGTGTTTCAAACCAGTGATAACAAACTTTTGCGAACAAGGTGGTGCAAACAATGTTTCATGACTATGGTGGAGCAAACCATGTTTTACGAACAAGGTGGTGCAAACCAAGTTATACGAACAAGGTGTTGCACACCATGTTTTACGAACGAGACGGTGCAGTCCAACTTTAGCGATCAAGTTGGTACAAACAAACTTTTGCGAACAAGGTTGTGCAATCCAAGATTAATGAACTTGTTGAGGAAAACCGTGTTAGACGAACAAGGTGGTGCTAACCAAGTTTTTCGATATAGTTGGTACAAACCAAGTTTTAAGAACAAGGAGGTGCAAACCATGTTTCATGACTATGGTGGAGCAAACCATGTTTTACCATTTTTTAGGGGAAGCCTCACTCATCATATCATCAAACTCTGTGATTGATTTACAAATTGGCTACACTCACAGCATCTCTGATCAAGTTGGTACAATCCAAGTTTTACGAACATGGTGTTTCAAACCAGTGATAACAAAATTGTACGAACAAGGTGGTGCAAACCATGTTTCATGACTATGGTGGTACGAACCATGTTTTACGAACAAGGTGGTGCAAACCAACTTTTGCGATCAAATTGGTACCAACAAACATTTGCGAACAAGGTTATTCAAACCATATTTCATGAATTTGGTGGTGCAAACCATGTTTTACGAACAAGGTGGTGCAAAACATGTTTTACGAACAAGGTGGTGCAACCAAACTTTCGCGAAAAAGGTTGTTCAAACCATGTTTCATGAATCTGGTGGTGCAAACCATGTTTTACAAACAAGGTGGTGCAAACCAACTTTTGCGATCAAGTTGGCACAAACCAATTTTGGCGAACAAGGTGGTGCGACCATTTTTCATGAACAGGGTGGTGCAAACCAATTTTTAAGATCAAGGTGGTGCATTCCAAGTTTTACAAACAAGGTGGTGCAAACCAACTTTTGTGTTGAGGAAGTGCAAACTATGTTTCATGAACATGTTGGTGCAAACCAAATTTTGCGAAAAAGATGGTTCAAACCAATTTTTAAGAACATGGTGCAAACAAACTTTTGCGGACAAGGTGGTGTAAACCAAGTTAAAGGAAAAAGGTGGCGCAAACCTTGTTTAACGAACATGGTGGTGCAGATAAACTTTTGCTAACAAGGTGGTGCAAACCATGTTTGAAGACTATAGTGGTGCAAACCATGTTTTACGAACAAGGTTGGTGCAACCAAATTTCATGAACATGGTGGTGCAAACGATCTTTTGCGATCCAGTTGGTACAAACCAAGTTATACGAACATGGTGGTGCAGAAAATTTTTTGCGAACAAGGTGGTGCAGACCAACTTTTGCGAACAAGTTGTTGCACTCCATGTTTTTTTTCGAACGAAACGGTGCAGACCAACTTTAGCGATCAAGTTGGTACAAACAAACTTTTGCGAACAAGGTTGTTCAATCCAAGATTAATGAACTTGTTAAGCCAAACAGTGTTAGACGAACAAGGTGGTGCAAACCAAGTTTTTCGATCAAGTTGGTGCAAACCAAGTTATACGAACAAGGTGTTGCACACCATGTTTTACGAACGAGACGGTGCAGTCCGACTTTAGCGATCAAGTTGGTACAAACAAACTTTTGCGAATAAGGTTATGCAATCCAAGATTAATGAACAAGGTGGGGCAAACTATGTTTTACGAACAAGGTTGTTCAAACCATGTTTCATGAATCTGGTGGTGCAAACAATGTTTTACGAACAAGGTGGTGCAAACCAACTTTTGCGATTAAGTTGGTACAAACCAAGTTATACGAACATAGTGGTGCAGACAATTTTTTGCGAACAAGGTGGTGCAGACCAACTTTAGCGATCAAGTTGGTACAAACCAACTTTTACGAACAAGGTGGTGCAAACCAAGTTATACGAACAAGGTGTTGCACACCATGTTTTACGAACGAGACGTTGCAGTCCTACTTTAGCGATAAAGTTGGTACAAACAAACTATTGCGAACAAGGTTGTGCAATCCAAGATTAATGAACTTGTTGAGGCAAACCGTGTTAGACGAACATGGTGGTGCAAACCAAGTTTTACGAACATGGTGTTTCAAACCAGTGATAACAAACTTTTGCGAACAAGGTGGTGCAAACAATGTTTCATGACTATGGTGGAGCAAACCATGTTTTACGAACAAGGTGGTGCAAACCAAGTTATACGAACAAGGTGTTGCACACCATGTTTTACGAACGAGACGGTGCAGTCCAACTTTAGCGATCAAGTTGGTACAAACAAACTTTTGCGAACAAGGTTGTGCAATCCAAGATTAATGAAATTGTTGAGGAAAACCGTGTTAGACGAACATGGTGGTGCAAACCAAGTTTTACGAACATGGTGTTTCAAACCAGTGATAACAAACTTTTGCGAACAAGGTGGTGCAAACCATGTTTCATGACTATGGTGGAGCAAACCATGTTTTACCATTTTTTAGGGGAAGCCTCACTCATCATATCATCAAACTCTGTGATTGATTTACAAATTGGCTACACTCACAGCATCTCTGATCAAGTTGGTACAATCCAAGTTTTACGAACATGGTGTTTCAAACCAGTGATAACAAAATTGTACGAACAAGGTGGTGCAAACCATGTTTCATGACTATGGTGGTACGAACCATGTTTTACGAACAAGGTGGTGTAAACCAACTTTTGCGATCAAGTTAGTACAAACAAATTTTTGCTAACAATTTGGTGCGTCCATGTTTGATGAGTATGGTGGTGCAAACCATGTTTTACGAACAAGGTGGTGCAAACCAACTTTTGCGATCAAATTGGTACCAACAAACATTTGCGAACAAGGTTATTCAAACCATATTTCATGAATTTGGTGGTGCAAACCATGTTTTACGAACAAGGTGGTGCAAAACATGTTTTACGAACAAGGTGGTGCAACCAAACTTTCGCGAAAAAGGTTGTTCAAACCATGTTTCATGAATCTGGTGGTGCAAACCATGTTTTACGAACAAGGTGGTGCAAACCAACTTTTGCGATCAAGTTGGCACAAACCAATTTTGGCGAACAAGGTGGTGCGACCATTTTTCATGAACAGGGTGGTGCAAACCAATTTTTAAGATCAAGGTGGTGCATTCCAAGTTTTACAAACAAGGTGGTGCAAACCAACTTTTGTGTTGAGGAAGTGCAAACTATGTTTCATGAACATGTTGGTGCAAACCAAATTTTGCGAAAAAGATGGTTCAAACCAATTTTTAAGAACATGGTGCAAACAAACTTTTGCGGACAAGGTGGTGTAAACCAAGTTAAAGGAAAAAGGTGGCGCAAACCTTGTTTAACGAACATGGTGGTGCAGATAAACTTTTGCTAACAAGGTGGTGCAAACCATGTTTGAAGACTATAGTGGTGCAAACCATGTTTTACGAACAAGGTTGGTGCAACCAAATTTCATGAACATGGTGGTGCAAACGATCTTTTGCGATCCAGTTGGTACAAACCAAGTTATACGAACATGGTGGTGCAGAAAATTTTTTGCGAACAAGGTGGTGCAGACCAACTTTTGCGAACAAGTTGTTGCACTCCATGTTTTTTTTCGAACGAAACGGTGCAGACCAACTTTAGCGATCAAGTTGGTACAAACAAACTTTTGCGAACAAGGTTGTTCAATCCAAGATTAATGAACTTGTTAAGCCAAACATTGTTAGACGAACAAGGTGGTGCAAACCAAGTTTTTCGATCAAGTTGGTGCAAACCAAGTTATACGAACAAGGTGTTGCACACCATGTTTTACGAACGAGACGGTGCAGTCCGACTTTAGCGATCAAGTTGGTACAAACAAACTTTTGCGAATAAGGTTATGCAATCCAAGATTAATGAACAAGGTGGGGCAAACTATGTTTTACGAACAAGGTTGTTCAAACCATGTTTCATGAATCTGGTGGTGCAAACAATGTTTTACGAACAAGGTGGTGCAAACCAACTTTTGCGATTAAGTTGGTACAAACCAAGTTATACGAACATAGTGGTGCAGACAATTTTTTGCGAACAAGGTGGTGCAGACCAACTTTAGCGATCAAGTTGGTACAAACCAACTTTTACGAACAAGGTGGTGCAAACCAAGTTATACGAACAAGGTGTTGCACACCATGTTTTACGAACGAGACGTTGCAGTCCTACTTTAGCGATAAAGTTGGTACAAACAAACTATTGCGAACAAGGTTGTGCAATCCAAGATTAATGAACTTGTTGAGGCAAACCGTGTTAGACGAACATGGTGGTGCAAACCAAGTTTTACGAACATGGTGTTTCAAACCAGTGATAACAAACTTTTGCGAACAAGGTGGTGCAAACAATGTTTCATGACTATGGTGGAGCAAACCATGTTTTACGAACAAGGTGGTGCAAACCAAGTTATACGAACAAGGTGTTGCACACCATGTTTTACGAACGAGACGGTGCAGTCCAACTTTAGCGATCAAGTTGGTACAAACAAACTTTTGCGAACAAGGTTGTGCAATCCAAGATTAATGAAATTGTTGAGGAAAACCGTGTTAGACGAACATGGTGGTGCAAACCAAGTTTTACGAACATGGTGTTTCAAACCAGTGATAACAAACTTTTGCGAACAAGGTGGTGCAAACCATGTTTCATGACTATGGTGGAGCAAACCATGTTTTACCATTTTTTAGGGGAAGCCTCACTCATCATATCATCAAACTCTGTGATTGATTTACAAATTGGCTACACTCACAGCATCTCTGATCAAGTTGGTACAATCCAAGTTTTACGAACATGGTGTTTCAAACCAGTGATAACAAAATTGTACGAACAAGGTGGTGCAAACCATGTTTCATGACTATGGTGGTACGAACCATGTTTTACGAACAAGGTGGTGTAAACCAACTTTTGCGATCAAGTTGGTACAAACAAATTTTTGCTAACAATTTGGTGCGTCCATGTTTGATGAGTATGGTGGTGCAAACCATGTTTTACGAACAAGGTGGTGCAAACCAACTTTTGCGATCAAATTGGTACCAACAAACATTTGCGAACAAGGTTATTCAAACCATATTTCATGAATTTGGTGGTGCAAACCATGTTTTACGAACAAGGTGGTGCAAAACATGTTTTACGAACAAGGTGGTGCAACCAAACTTTCGCGAAAAAGGTTGTTCAAACCATGTTTCATGAATCTGGTGGTGCAAACCATGTTTTACGAACAAGGTGGTGCAAACCAACTTTTGCGATCAAGTTGGCACAAACCAATTTTGGCGAACAAGGTGGTGCGACCATTTTTCATGAACATGGTGGTGCAAACCAATTTTTAAGATCAAGGTGGTGCATTCCAAGTTTTACAAACAAGGTGGTGCAAACCAACTTTTGTGTTGAGGAAGTGCAAACTATGTTTCATGAACATGTTGGTGCAAACCAAATTTTGCGAAAAAGATGGTTCAAACCAATTTTTAAGAACATGGTGCAAACAAACTTTTGCGGACAAGGTGGTGTAAACCAAGTTAAAGGAAAAAGGTGGCGCAAACCTTGTTTAACGAACATGGTGGTGCAGATAAACTTTTGCTAACAAGGTGGTGCAAACCATGTTTGAAGACTATAGTGGTGCAAACCATGTTTTACGAACAAGGTTGGTGCAACCAAATTTCATGAACATGGTGGTGCAAACGATCTTTTGCGATCCAGTTGGTACAAACCAAGTTATACGAACATGGTGGTGCAGAAAATTTTTTGCGAACAAGGTGGTGCAGACCAACATTTGCGAACAAGTTGTTGCACTCCATGTTTTTTTTTCGAACGAAACGGTGCAGACCAACTTTAGCGATCAAGTTGGTACAAACAAACTTTGCGAACAAGGTTGTTCAATCCAAGATTAATGAACTTGTTAAGCCAAACAGTGTTAGACGAACAAGGTGGTGCAAACCAAGTTTTTCGATCAAGTTGGTGCAAACCAAGTTATACGAACAAGGTGTTGCACACCATGTTTTACGAACGAGACGGTGCAGTCCGACTTTAGCGATCAAGTTGGTACAAACAAACTTTTACGAATAAGGTTATGCAATCCAAGATTAATGAACAAGGTGGGGCAAACTATGTTTTATGAACAAGGTTGTTCAAACCATGTTTCATGAATCTGGTGGTGCAAACAATGTTTTACGAACAAGGTGGTGCAAACCAACTTTTGCGATTAAGTTGGTACAAACCAAGTTATACGAACATAGTGGTGCAGACAATTTTTTGCGAACAAGGTGGTGCAGACCAACTTTAGCGATCAAGTTGGTACAAACCAACTTTTACGAACAAGGTGGTGCAAACCAAGTTATACGAACAAGGTGTTGCACACCATGTTTTACGAACGAGACGGTGCAGTCCAACTTTAGCGATCAAGTTGGTACAAACAAACTTTTGCGAACAAGGTTGTGCAATCCAAGATTAATGAACTTGTTGAGGAAAACCGTGTTAGACGAACAAGGTTGTGCTAACCAAGTTTTTCGATATAGTTGGTACAAACCAAGTTTTACGAACAAGGAGGTGCAAACCATGTTTCATGACTATGGTGGAGCAAACCATGTTTTACCATTTTTTAGGGGAAGCCTCACTCATCATATCATCAAACTCTGTGATTGATTTACAAATTGGCTACACTCACAGCATCTCTGATCAAGTTGGTACAATCCAAGTTTTACGAACATGGTGTTTCAAACCAGTGATAACAAAATTGTACGAACAAGGTGGTGCAAACCATGTTTCATGACTATGGTGGTACGAACCATGTTTTACGAACAAGGTGGTGTAAACCAACTTTTGCGATCAAGTTGGTACAAACAAATTTTTGCTAACAATTTGGTGCGTCTATGTTTGATGAGTATGGTGGTGCAAACCATGTTTTACGAACAAGGTGGTGCAAACCAACTTTTGCGATCAAATTGGTACCAACAAACATTTGCGAACAAGGTTTTTCAAACCATATTTCATGAATTTGGTGGTGCAAACCATGTTTTACGAACAAGGTGGTGCAAAACATGTTTTACGAACAAGGTGGTGCAACCAAACTTTCGCGAAAAAGGTTGTTCAAACCATGTTCCATGACGATAGTGGTGCAAACCATGTTCAACGAACAAGGTGGTGCAAACCAACTTTTGCGATCACGTTGGTACAAAGCAACTTTTGCGAACAAGGTGGTGAAAACCAAGATGACTGAACAAGATAGGGGCAAACTATGTTTTACGAACAAGGTTGATCAAACCATGTTTCATGAATCTGGTGGAGCAAACCATGTTTTACGAACAAGGTGGTGCACACAAACTTTAGCGATCAAGGTGGTGCAACAATGTTTTATGAACATGGTGGTGCAAACCATGTTTCATGACTATAGTGGTGCAAACCATGTAAGACGAACATGGTGGTGCATACAAACTTTTGCGGACAAGGTTGTTCAAACCATATTTCATGACTATGGTGGTGCGAACCATGTTTTACGAACAAGGTGGTGCACACAAACTTTAGCGATCAAGGTGGTACAAACCAAGATTAATGAACAAGGTGGGGCAAACTATGTTTTACGAACAAGGTTGTTCAAACCATGTTTCATGAATCTGGTGGTGCAAACAATGTTTTACGAACAAGGTGGTGCAAACCAACTTTTGCGATTAAGTTGGTACAAACCAAGTTATACGAACATAGTGGTGCAGACAATTTTTTGCGAACAAGGTGGTGCAGACCAACTTTAGCGATCAAGTTGGTACAAACCAACTTTTACGAACAAGGTGGTGCAAACCAAGTTATACGAACAAGGTGTTGCACACCATGTTTTACGAACGAGACGTTGCAGTCCTACTTTAGCGATAAAGTTGGTACAAACAAACTTTTGCGAACAAGGTTGTGCAATCCAAGATTAATGAACTTGTTGAGGCAAACCGTGTTAGACGAACAAGGTGGTGCAAACCAAGTTTTACGAACATGGTGTTTCAAACCAGTGATAACAAACTTTTGCGAACAAGGTGGTGCAAACAATGTTTCATGACTATGGTGGAGCAAACCATGTTTTACGAACAAGGTGGTGCAAACCAAGTTATACGAACAAGGTGTTGCACACCATGTTTTACGAACGAGACGGTGCAGTCCAACTTTAGCGATCAAGTTGGTACAAACAAACTTTTGCGAACAAGGTTGTGCAATCCAAGATTAATGAACTTGTTGAGGAAAACCGTGTTAGACGAACAAGGTGGTGCTAACCAAGTTTTTCGATATAGTTGGTACAAACCAAGTTTTAAGAACAAGGAGGTGCAAACCATGTTTCATGACTATGGTGGAGCAAACCATGTTTTACCATTTTTTAGGGGAAGCCTCACTCATCATATCATCAAACTCTGTGATTGATTTACAAATTGGCTACACTCACAGCATCTCTGATCAAGTTGGTACAATCCAAGTTTTACGAACATGGTGTTTCAAACCAGTGATAACAAAATTGTACGAACAAGGTGGTGCAAACCATGTTTCATGACTATGGTGGTACGAACCATGTTTTACGAACAAGGTGGTGCAAACCAACTTTTGCGATCAAATTGGTACCAACAAACATTTGCGAACAAGGTTATTCAAACCATATTTCATGAATTTGGTGGTGCAAACCATGTTTTACGAACAAGGTGGTGCAAAACATGTTTTACGAACAAGGTGGTGCAACCAAACTTTCGCGAAAAAGGTTGTTCAAACCATGTTTCATGAATCTGGTGGTGCAAACCATGTTTTACGAACAAGGTGGTGCAAACCAACTTTTGCGATCAAGTTGGCACAAACCAATTTTGGCGAACAAGGTGGTGCGACCATTTTTCATGAACAGGGTGGTGCAAATAAATTTTTAAGATCAAGGTGGTGCATTCCAAGTTTTACAAACAAGGTGGTGCAAACCAACTTTTGTGTTGAGGAAGTGCAAACTATGTTTCATGAACATGTTGGTGCAAACCAAATTTTGCGAAAAAGATGGTTCAAACCAATTTTTAAGAACATGGTGCAAACAAACTTTTGCGGACAAGGTGGTGTAAACCAAGTTAAAGGAAAAAGGTGGCGCAAACCTTGTTTAACGAACATGGTGGTGCAGATAAACTTTTGCTAACAAGGTGGTGCAAACCATGTTTGAAGACTATAGTGGTGCAAACCATGTTTTACGAACAAGGTTGGTGCAACCAAATTTCATGAACATGGTGGTGCAAACGATCTTTTGCGATCCAGTTGGTACAAACCAAGTTATACGAACATGGTGGTGCAGAAAATTTTTTGCGAACAAGGTGGTGCAGACCAACTTTTGCGAACAAGTTGTTGCACTCCATGTTTTTTTTCGAACGAAACGGTGCAGACCAACTTTAGCGATCAAGTTGGTACAAACAAACTTTTGCGAACAAGGTTGTTCAATCCAAGATTAATGAACTTGTTAAGCCAAACAGTGTTAGACGAACAAGGTGGTGCAAACCAAGTTTTTCGATCAAGTTGGTGCAAACCAAGTTATACGAACAAGGTGTTGCACACCATGTTTTACGAACGAGACGGTGCAGTCCGACTTTAGCGATCAAGTTGGTACAAACAAACTTTTGCGAATAAGGTTATGCAATCCAAGATTAATGAACAAGGTGGGGCAAACTATGTTTTACGAACAAGGTTGTTCAAACCATGTTTCATGAATCTGGTGGTGCAAACAATGTTTTACGAACAAGGTGGTGCAAACCAACTTTTGCGATTAAGTTGGTACAAACCAAGTTATACGAACAAGGTGGTGCAAACCAAGTTATACGAACAAGGTGTTGCACACCATGTTTTACGAACGAGACGTTGGAGTCCTACTTTAGCGATAAAGTTGGTACAAACAAACTTTTGCGAACAAGGTTGTGCAATCCAAGATTAATGAACTTGTTGAGACAAACCGTGTTAGACGAACAAGGTGGTGCAAACCAAGTTTTACGAACATGGTGTTTCAAACCAGTGATAACAAACTTTTGCGAACAAGTTGGTGCAAACCATTTTTCATGACTATGGTGGAGCAAACCATGTTTTACGAACAAGGTGGTGCAAACCAAGTTATATGAACAAGGTTTTGCACACCATGTTTTACGAATGAGACGGTGCAGTCCAACTTTAGCGATCAAGGTGGTGCAAACCAACTTTTGCGAACAAGGTTGTGCAATCCAAGATTAATGAACTTGTTGAGGCAAACCGTGTTAGACGAACAAGGTGGTGCAAACCAAGTTTTTCGATATAGTTGGTACATACCAAGTTTTACGAACAAGGAGGTGCAAACCATGTTTCATGACTATGGTGGAGCAAACCATGTTTTACGAACAAGACGGTGCACACAAATTTTAGCGATCAAGGTGGTGCAAACTTAGATTAATGAACAAGGTGGGGCCAACTATTTTTTACGAACAAGGTTGTTCAAACCATGTTTCATGAATCTGGTAGTGCAAACCATGTTTTACGAACAAGGTGGTGCAAACCAAGTTTTACGAACAAAGTGATGCAACAATGTTTTATGAACATGGTGGTGCAAACCATGTTTCCTGACTATAGTGGTGCAAACCATGTAAGACGAACATGGTGGTGCATACAAACTTTTGCGGACAAGGTTGTTCAAACCATATTTCATGACTATGGTGGTGCGAACCATGTTTTACGAACAAGGTGGTGTAAACCAACTTTTGCGATCAAGTTGGCACAAACCAATTTTGGCAAACAAGGTGGTGCGACCATGTTTCATGAACATGGTGGTGCAAACCAATTTTTAAGATCAAGGTGGTGCATTCCAAGTTTTACAAACAAGGTGGTGCAAACCAACTTTTGTGTTGAGGAAGTGCAAACTATGTTTCATGAACATGTTGGTGCAAACCGAATTTTTCGAAAAAGATGGTGCAAACCAAGTTTCATGATTTTGGTGGGGCAAACCATGTTTCATGACTATGGTGGTGCAAACCATGTTTTACGAACAAGGTTGGTGCAACCAAATTCCATGAACATGGTGGAACATACCAACTTTTGCGAACAAGGTTGTTCAAACCATATTTCATGAATATGGAGGTGCAAACCATTTTTTACAATTTTTTAGGGGAAGCCTCACTCATCATATCATCAAACTCTGTGATTGATTTACAAATTGGCTACACTCACAGCATCTCTGATCAAGTTGGTACAATCCAAGTTTTACGAACATGGTGTTTCAAACCAGTGATAACAAACTTTTGCGAACAAGGTGGTGCAAACCATGTTTCATGACCATGGTGGTACGAACCATGTTTTACGAACAAGGTGGTGTAAACAAACTTTTGCGATCAAGTTGGTACAAACAAATTTTTGCGAACAAGCTGGTGCGTCCATGTTTGATGAGTATGGTGGTGCAAACCATGTTTTACGAACAAGGTGGTGCAAACCAACTTTTGCGATCAAATTGGTACCAACAAACATTTGCGAACAAGGTTATTCAAACCATATTTCATGAATTTGGTGGTGCAAACCATGTTTTACGAACAAGGTGGTGCAAAACATGTTTTACGAACAAGGTGGTGCAACCAAACTTTCGCGAAAAAGGTCGTTCAAACCATGTTCCATGACGATAGTGGTGCAAACCATGTTCAACGAACAAGGTGGTGCAAACCAACTTTTGCGATCAAGTTGGTACAAAGCAACTTTTGCGAACAAGGTGGTGAAAACCAAGATGACTGAACAAGATAGGGGCAAACTATGTTTTACGAACAAGGTTGTTCAAACCATGTTTCATGAATCTGGTGGAGCAAACCATGTTTTACGAACAAGACGGTGCACACAAACTTTAGCGATCAAGGTGGTGCAACAATGTTTTATGAACATGGTGGTGCAAACCATGTTTCATGACTATAGTGGTGCAAACCATGTAAGACGAACATGGTGGTGCATACAAACTTTAGCGATCAAGGTGGTACAAACCAAGATTAATGAACTTGTTGAGGAAAACCGTGTTAGACAAACAAGGTGGTGCTAACCAAGTTTTTCGATATAGTTGGTACAAACCAAGTTTTACGAACAAGGAGGTGCAAACCATGTTTCATGACTATGGTGGAGCAAACCATGTTTTACCATTTTTTAGGGGAAGCCTCACTCATCATATCATCAAACTCTGTGATTGATTTACCAATTGGCTACACTCACAGCATCTCTGATCAAGTTGGTACAATCCAAGTTTTACGAACATGGTGTTTCAAACCAGTGATAACAAAATTGTACGAACAAGGTGGTGCAAACCATGTTTCATGACTATGGTGGTACGAACCATGTTTTACGAACAAGGTGGTGCAAACCAAGTTTTACGAACAAAGTGATGCAACAATGTTTTATGAACATGGTGGTGCAAACCATGTTTCCTGACTATAGTGGTGCAAACCATGTAAGACGAACATGGTGGTGCATACAAACTTTTGCGGACAAGGTTGTTCAAACCATATTTCATGACTATGGTGGTGCGAACCATGTTTTACGAACAAGGTGGTGTAAACCAACTTTTGCGATCAAGTTGGCACAAACCAATTTTGGCAAACAAGGTGGTGCGACCATGTTTCATGAACATGGTGGTGCAAACCAATTTTTAAGATCAAGGTGGTGCATTCCAAGTTTTACAAACAAGGTGGTGCAAACCAACTTTTGTGTTGAGGAAGTGCAAACTATGTTTCATGAACATGTTGGTGCAAACCGAATTTTTCGAAAAAGATGGTGCAAACCAAGTTTCATGATTTTGGTGGGGCAAACCATGTTTCATGACTATGGTGGTGCAAACCATGTTTTACGAACAAGGTTGGTGCAACCAAATTCCATGAACATGGTGGAACATACCAACTTTTGCGAACAAGGTTGTTCAAACCATATTTCATGAATATGGAGGTGCAAACCATTTTTTACAATTTTTTAGGGGAAGCCTCACTCATCATATCATCAAACTCTGTGATTGATTTACAAATTGGCTACACTCACAGCATCTCTGATCAAGTTGGTACAATCCAAGTTTTACGAACATGGTGTTTCAAACCAGTGATAACAAACTTTTGCGAACAAGGTGGTGCAAACCATGTTTCATGACCATGGTGGTACGAACCATGTTTTACGAACAAGGTGGTGTAAACAAACTTTTGCGATCAAGTTGGTACAAACAAATTTTTGCGAACAAGCTGGTGCGTCCATGTTTGATGAGTATGGTGGTGCAAACCATGTTTTACGAACAAGGTGGTGCAAACCAACTTTTGCGATCAAATTGGTACCAACAAACATTTGCGAACAAGGTTATTCAAACCATATTTCATGAATTTGGTGGTGCAAACCATGTTTTACGAACAAGGTGGTGCAAAACATGTTTTACGAACAAGGTGGTGCAACCAAACTTTCGCGAAAAAGGTCGTTCAAACCATGTTCCATGACGATAGTGGTGCAAACCATGTTCAACGAACAAGGTGGTGCAAACCAACTTTTGCGATCAAGTTGGTACAAAGCAACTTTTGCGAACAAGGTGGTGAAAACCAAGATGACTGAACAAGATAGGGGCAAACTATGTTTTACGAACAAGGTTGTTCAAACCATGTTTCATGAATCTGGTGGAGCAAACCATGTTTTACGAACAAGACGGTGCACACAAACTTTAGCGATCAAGGTGGTGCAACAATGTTTTATGAACATGGTGGTGCAAACCATGTTTCATGACTATAGTGGTGCAAACCATGTAAGACGAACATGGTGGTGCATACAAACTTTAGCGATCAAGGTGGTACAAACCAAGATTAATGAACTTGTTGAGGAAAACCGTGTTAGACAAACAAGGTGGTGCTAACCAAGTTTTTCGATATAGTTGGTACAAACCAAGTTTTACGAACAAGGAGGTGCAAACCATGTTTCATGACTATGGTGGAGCAAACCATGTTTTACCATTTTTTAGGGGAAGCCTCACTCATCATATCATCAAACTCTGTGATTGATTTACAAATTGGCTACACTCACAGCATCTCTGATCAAGTTGGTACAATCCAAGTTTTACGAACATGGTGTTTCAAACCAGTGATAACAAAATTGTACGAACAAGGTGGTGCAAACCATGTTTCATGACTATGGTGGTACGAACCATGTTTTACGAACAAGGTGGTGTAAACCAACTATTGCGATCAAGTTGGTACAAACAAATTTTTGCGAACAATTTGGTGCGTCCATGTTTGATGAGTATGGTGGTGCAAACCAATTTTTAAGATCAAGGTGGTGCATTCCAAGTTTTACAAACAAGGTGGTGCAAACCAACTTTTGTGTTGAGGAAGTGCAAACTATGTTTCATGAACATGTTGGTGCAAACCGAATTTTTCGAAAAAGATGGTGCAAACCAAGTTTCATGATTTTGGTGGGGCAAACCATGTTTCATGACTATGGTGGTGCAAACCATGTTTTACGAACAAGGTTGGTGCAACCAAATTCCATGAACATGGTGGAACATACCAACTTTTGCGAACAAGGTTGTTCAAACCATATTTCATGAATATGGAGGTGCAAACCATTTTTTACAATTTTTTAGGGGAAGCCTCACTCATCATATCATCAAACTCTGTGATTGATTTACAAATTGGCTACACTCACAGCATCTCTGATCAAGTTGGTACAATCCAAGTTTTACGAACATGGTGTTTCAAACCAGTGATAACAAACTTTTGCGAACAAGGTGGTGCAAACCATGTTTCATGACCATGGTGGTACGAACCATGTTTTACGAACAAGGTGGTGTAAACAAACTTTTGCGATCAAGTTGGTACAAACAAATTTTTGCGAACAAGCTGGTGCGTCCATGTTTGATGAGTATGGTGGTGCAAACCATGTTTTACGAACAAGGTGGTGCAAACCAACTTTTGCGATCAAATTGGTACCAACAAACATTTGCGAACAAGGTTATTCAAACCATATTTCATGAATTTGGTGGTGCAAACCATGTTTTACGAACAAGGTGGTGCAAAACATGTTTTACGAACAAGGTGGTGCAACCAAACTTTCGCGAAAAAGGTCGTTCAAACCATGTTCCATGACGATAGTGGTGCAAACCATGTTCAACGAACAAGGTGGTGCAAACCAACTTTTGCGATCAAGTTGGTACAAAGCAACTTTTGCGAACAAGGTGGTGAAAACCAAGATGACTGAACAAGATAGGGGCAAACTATGTTTTACGAACAAGGTTGTTCAAACCATGTTTCATGAATCTGGTGGAGCAAACCATGTTTTACGAACAAGACGGTGCACACAAACTTTAGCGATCAAGGTGGTGCAACAATGTTTTATGAACATGGTGGTGCAAACCATGTTTCATGACTATAGTGGTGCAAACCATGTAAGACGAACATGGTGGTGCATACAAACTTTAGCGATCAAGGTGGTACAAACCAAGATTAATGAACTTGTTGAGGAAAACCGTGTTAGACAAACAAGGTGGTGCTAACCAAGTTTTTCGATATAGTTGGTACAAACCAAGTTTTACGAACAAGGAGGTGCAAACCATGTTTCATGACTATGGTGGAGCAAACCATGTTTTACCATTTTTTAGGGGAAGCCTCACTCATCATATCATCAAACTCTGTGATTGATTTACAAATTGGCTACACTCACAGCATCTCTGATCAAGTTGGTACAATCCAAGTTTTACGAACATGGTGTTTCAAACCAGTGATAACAAAATTGTACGAACAAGGTGGTGCAAACCATGTTTCATGACTATGGTGGTACGAACCATGTTTTACGAACAAGGTGGTGTAAACCAACTATTGCGATCAAGTTGGTACAAACAAATTTTTGCGAACAATTTGGTGCGTCCATGTTTGATGAGTATGGTGGTGCAAACCATGTTTTACGAACAAGGTGGTGCAAACAAACTTTTGCGGACAAGGTGGTGCAAACCAAGTTAAAGGAAAAAGGTGGCGCAAACCATGTTTAACGAACACGGTGGTGCAGATAAACTTTTGCTAACAAGGTGGTGCAAACCATGTTTGAAGACTATAGTGGTGCAAACCATGTAAGACGAACATGGTGGTGCATACAAACTTTTGCGGACAAGGTTGTTCAAACCATATTTCATGACTATGGTGGTACGAACCATGTTTTACGAACAAGGTGGTGTAAACCAACTTTTGCGATCAAGTTGGTGCAAACAAACATTTGCGAACAAGGTTGTTCAAACCATATTTCATGAATTTGGTGGTGCAAACCATGTTTTACGAACAAGGTGGTGCAAACCAACTTTTGTGTTGAGGAAGTGCAAACTATGTTTCATGAACATGTTGGTGCAAACCAAATTTTTCGAAAAAGATGGTGCAAACCAAGTTTCATGATTTTGGTGGGGCAAACCATGTTTCATGACTATGGTGGTGCAAACCATGTTTTACGAACAAGTTTGGTGCAACCAAATTTCATGAACATGGTGGTGCAAACGATCTTTTGCGATCCAGTTGGTACAAACCAAGTTATACGAACATGATGGTGCAGACAATTTTTTGCGAACAAGGTTGTGCAAACCAACTTTTGCGAACAAGTTGTTGCACACCATGTTTTACGAACGAGACGGTGCAGACCAACTTTAGCGATCAAGTTGGTACAAACCAACTTTTGCGAACAAGGTTGTGCAATCCAAGATTAATGAACTTGTTGAGGCAAACAGTGTTAGACGAACAAGGTGGTGCAAACCAAGTTTTACGAACATGGTGTTTCAAACCAGTGATAACAAACTTTTGCGAACAAGGTTGTTCAAACCATATTTCATGAATATGGTGGTGCAAACCATTTTTTACCATTTTTTAGGGGAAGCCTCACTCATCATATCATCAAACTCTGTGATTGATTTACAAATTGACTACACTCACAGCATCTCTGATGCTTACACTGACCACTCATATTTTTTTGCATTATATAGAATTTGTATGGTAACAAAAATACACGGGATATTCTATAATATTTACTTACATATGATTATTATTCATGATTTCATATTGGAAAAAAGTTTCCAAAATATCTCTAAAATAACTTAAATTTAAAATGGGATTTACATAGCTTACAAGGAATGATTTTAGTAAATTTGTTTATACAACTTTAAGAAGGTTGCTAAAATAACAAGATATATGGATTTATAAAATTGATTTTTAAACTATATTGTTCGTGTATATATATATTCATTATTCATAGGTGTGTAGTGTGGACTGGGGATGGTAAAGTATTTATTTTTTTTGAACCTTTGACAAGAACATCTGTATGTGGAAAACCCGATGATCTGAAAGGAAGAGCCGATGTTGATAAAATTGTATCAAATCCACCAGCAAATGTCCAAGTTTTTATAAGTGCTGAAGGGCAATCCATCTCAAATACAAAAACTTCTAATAGTGGTAAACTTATTTAATATTAAAATGTTAACTATGTAGAACTAAAATGTTATCATTTTTTGTATTGCGTTTTGTACCACACATCATATGGTATATTCTGATACTTTTAAGAGCATATAAATCCGTACTCCAAATATTACTAAGCTATTCCCAATATAATATTTATTTTGTACAGAAGTGGGCTCACCTTCATCGTATCACCTATTCGTCATCAGTAACTTCTTGTTCCGTATTAGAATCTTGACACTACTCTTCAACATGATCATTTTCGAATTCTTCATCACTATAAACACACATGTTGCACACCATGTTTTACGAACGAGACGGTGCAGACCAATTTTTAAGATCAAGGTGGTGCATTCCAAGTTTTACAAACAAGGTGGTGCAACCATGTATCATGAATATGGTAATACAAACCATGTTCTACGAAGAAGGTGTTGCAAACCAACTTTTGTGATCAAATTGGAACAAACCAACTTTTGCGAACAAGGTGGTGCAAACCAAGATTAATGAACAAGGTGGGGCAAACTATGTTTTACGAACAAGGTTGTTCAAACCATGTTTCATGAATCTGGTGGTGCAAACCATGTTTTACGAACAAGGTGGTGCAATCCAAGTTTTACGAACAAAGTGATGCAACAATGTTTCATGAACATGGTGGTGCAAACCATGTTTCATGACTATAGTGGTGCAAACCATGTAAGACGAACATGGTGGTGCATACAAACTTTTGCGGACAAGGTTGTTCAGACCATATTTCATGACTATGGTGGTGCGAACCATGTTTTACGAACAAGGTGGTGTAAACCAACTTTTGCGATCAAGTTGGTACAAACAAATTTTTGCGAACAAGGTGGTGCGTCCATGTTTGATGACTATGGTGGTGCAAACCATGTTTTACGAACAAGGTGGTGCAAACCAAGTTTTTCGATATAGTTGGTACAAACCAAGTTTTACGAACAAGGAGGTGCAAACCATGTTTCATGACTATGGTGGAGCAAAACATGTTTTACGAACAAGGTGGTGCACACAAACTTTAGCGATCAAGGTGGTGCAAACCAAGATTAATGAACAAGGTGGGGCCAACTATGTTTTACGAACAAGGTTGTTCAAACCATGTTTCATGAATCTGGTAGTGCAAACCATGTTTTACGAACAAGGTGGTGCAAACCAAGTTTTACGAACAAAGTGATGCAACAATGTTTTATGAACATGGTGGTGCAAACCATGTTTCATGACTATAGTGGTGCAAACCATGTAAGACGAACATGGTGGTGCATACAAACTTTTGCAGACAAGGTTGTTCAAACCATATTTCATGACTATGGTGGTGCGAACCATGTTTTACGAACAAGGTGGTGTAAACCAACTTTTGCGATCAAGTTGGTACAAACAAATTTTTGCGAACAAGGTTGTTTAAACCATATTTCATGAATTTGGTGGTGCAAACCATGTTTTACGAACAAGGTGGTGCACACAAACTTTTGCGATCAAGGTGGTGCATTCCAAGGTTTACGAACAAGGTGGTGCAACCATGTATCATGAACATGGTAATACAAACCATTTAAACCAATAACTGACCCCCTTAATACAATTATAGAAAAAACAAATATGAACAACGAACCAGAATTTCAGAATATTAATATTGGTGGATATAGTAATGAAGAAGATGATGTATCATCAGACTTTGAACACTTTTTAAATGCTTCTCCTCAAAGTAGAACTTATGACAAATCGTTTGGGTTACATTATGATGAAAAAGATGAACAACTTAAAATATCAAATTATCCTGTAACCATCAGTAACAATAATTTAAAGGTTTTGGATAAGAGCTACCCGTGGACTCGTGGTCTTTGGTCTTTATTGTGTGAAAAAAATCCGTCAAATTATAAATATGATGATTACGAAGCATATTATGACATTTTAAAATCTACAAAAGTTCACCTCAAGTCAGATGGTAAACCTAAAGCTAATAGTGCTAATAAATGGATTTCTATTGTCAAACCTCTATACGAACGTATCAGAAAAGAATTAAATTATTTAAATTATTTAAATAACAAAAATATAATGCCGAATATGGAAGAGTCTGATAACATAAATGAAATAAAAAAACGAAGTAAACCTTTAATCAGTCCAACACTTCAAAACAAAAAATTTAAGTATTCAAAGTCTAACGATAAATTAAACGTTAGTAAATCTCTTGACGACTTATCACTAGAAAATAGTTCATTACATTCTATAGAAGAATTACGAAATAGCTCGGACTTAATAGATTTCGGGAAAACGTTACGATCTGATCAAATAGGTTCAAGTCTATATAAAGACGTAATACCCAACACACAGCTAGTTTATTATGACGATCCGAATGAATTAGTCACGATATTAAACCTTTTAATTTCATCTCAAAATGCTGGTAATACAGGTGTTAATAATGAAATTATATCTATATTAGAAGAATTACGTGAGAGGAAACTTATTGTATAAAGAAAAAAAATTAAAGAAATGTTTAATTAAAAAACTTATTATTATTTATATCACATAAAATCATTAAAAAGATAAGTTTAAAGTTATAAAATAAAATTATCTAGCGTAGAATATGTGTAACATACTGAAATAGACTCGACATTAGACTGGTCAATTAATTTCCAAAGCGTAATATCAACATAGTATAGTCCACGGATTCATGACATATACTGATCACTTAAAGCCAACTCTCAGTGATATTGTTGAGCTATTAGTGCTTTATTTATTGTATGTCGAAGTTCTTGTAGTTGATCAATATTCATTCTTTTGATTTTTCGAGGCCGTACGTGGAAATGTTTTTTATCATTGGTACGACACGACCCACACGCTTACCTTCATATTGATTGATTCATTCATATTGATCCATTTGGAAAAATAATGTTTTGAATACAAAAAAATTGAAAATGACAGCATTAGAAAAAATTGCAGATGAGTTACATCAACCTGCTAGAAAAACATTTCCTAGACGAAAGATAATTTCTTTATTCAAGGATGATCTCTGGCAAGCAGACCTTATTGACATTCAATCGTATTCGAAGTATAATAAAGGTTTTAAATTCATATTAATTGTTATAGATGCATATACTAAATATGTTTGGGTACAAGCATTAAAAAATAAATCTGCGAAATATGTGACTCAAGGCATGCTAAATATATTAAAAATTAATCATCCAAAATTATTACAAACAGATAATGGTACAGAATTTTATAATAAACAATTTCAAGAATTAATGATAAAATATAATATTAAACATTATTCGACATATAGTGGTATAAAAGCAGCAATAGTTGAACGTGTAATACGCACAATTAAAAATAAAATTTATAAAAAGTTTACAGCAACTGGTTCATATAATTGGTGTAATTCAATATCTGATTTAATACATAATTATAATAATACTAAACATTCAACTATTAAATATACTCCGCACGAAGCTCGAACAAAGTCTATACGATTAAAATTAAAATTAATGAAAACAAAAAAAAAATATAAACCTAAATTTAAAATTAATGATATCATTCGAATTTCAAAAAACAAATATGTATTCGATAAAGGTTATAAGCCGCAGTGGTCAACAGAACTATTTACCATTTCAAAAGTTTTTCAATCAGATCCAATTACATATAATATAAAAGATGATCAAAATAATATCGTTATAGGTCGATTTTATAGTCAAGAACTTTTAAAAACTGATTTTCCAAACACTTATCTAGTAGAACGTATTATAAAAAGAAATAAAAATAAAATTTTTGTTAAATGGTTAGGATTTGATTCAAGTCATAATTCATGGATTTCATCAAAAAATATTATAAATTAATGTTATTCTGTGTATGTACGTAAACATTTTTATTTATAAACACATAAATATGCATAGAAAAAATATTTTTTTTTTTATTGATTATACTGGGTATTAAATTTATAAAATTTTGAACAATTAATATTATTTTCCCACAATTTTTATATTTTATGTTTCAAATTATTTAATTTTGTAATGTCCATGCGCAAGAGTGTGTATACCATCATACATAATAAATCGTTTGTCATCATCTGCACTTAAAATCAACATATTCACTGTTTTAGAATAAACAATATGTTTATTTGATTGGATAAAATTCATAGTACGATAAGCTGATTCATTAATATCAAAATTATGATCAATATACGATTTTAAAATATTTATATAATCAGAAAAACATAAATGTTTTTTTATAACATACTTTTTTACACCCTTACCTTTTTTTCCATTTCACTTGTTCGATATGCATACAATTTAGGTCTTAATGTAACAAATTCTAATAAAATATCTCCCTTCATTTCATCCTTAAAAAAACCTGGTTTATTTTTATTATTTTCATTAAAACAATAATGATTTTCCGGATAATTTGATGTATCAAAATACGGGAATAATTCATTTTTTAAATAACCAAAAACATTAGATATGTTCTTCACGAAGCTTAAATTAAGAAAATTATAAATCTTAATTTCAAATTAATAATAAAGTTAGGATTTAAAAATAAATATGTATTTAGTAAAATTTTAAGTCATTAGAGTCTACAGAACGTTCATAGTTTTAAAATGTATAGATTTTTTTCTCTAAAGAAAACACCGATATGTTATTCCACGACATGATAGCCACCAATTGCTTGGATTCGAATCGTTAGAATGCGTTACAAACCGTAATAGTAGCACACGTTTTAACGTGGAACTCAAAGAGTCACTGGAACTTTGCCATCTGCGTACTAGGTCGGCGTACAAACTAACAATTATTACTTCTATCGAACGTGTTCACGTATAGTAAATTTTACGAAAATATCGGTGTTTTTATTTTAAGAAAATATAAAAAACTATAGAACTTCATTTTTAGTAAGAATTCACGATTTTTATAAATTTAGTATTCATTATATTGTAACACTGATATTTTTAGTTTTTAGTAACACTGATAGTTTTAGTTTTTTCACATTATTATTAATTTTTTACAAGAGTGTTAGTTTATTGGAAACTATTAGATTGTTATTATTACTTCTATCGAACGTGTTCACAATTGTATAGAATTAAAATACTTAATACTGAATCTTTCTATATGTAATCGATTATCAAAACTTTGTTAGTACTGAATATTTAAAACATTTTTCATCTTTATTTTTTACATTTACTACAGCTTTTTTATTTTTGTTGGTAAATCTATATAAGAAGAAGCCTTAAGAGGGTTTACGCGGTTGACTCTTAGTTGTAATCCATCAATACTTTTTAAAGTCCATCCACTGTCTTTTGTTTGAAAATTTGATTCTTCTTCTAATATATTATTGAACATTTTTTTTAAAATTTTAGAAAAACCTGAATTATTTTGTATAAGTTCATTATTAGTTTTAAAAGCAAAATCTTTTTTTTCCATAGTTAAAAAATTTTCGTACACGCTATCAACATAAATATTAATTTTAAGAGCTGTTTTTAAAGTTAATTCTTTTAATTTACATATTAAAAATTTTAAACTATAATTTAAAAATTGTGTATAATCTAAAAAATTGTTTTTGTTTTTCAAATAAAGAGTTTTTGATATTTTTTTAAATCGTTCTATTTCAACTAGATCATCGTCAGATACTGCTAATCGAGTGGACTTGGTTATTCTTTTCATATTTTGATAATTGATAATTGATAATTGATAATTGATAATTGTAAAACTGTAAACAAAATAACTAAAATTAGTATAATAAAATTGCAGGTTCTGTAAATTAAAAATTAAAAATATAAAATAAATAAACAAATGGAATTAATTTTATAATAAATAAAATGGATTATTTTATTATGGTATTTCTTAATCCATATGAAATTAACATCACATATAATAAAATATATGTATCTAATAAGCTTGTATGGTCTGTCAAATGCATTAGTTCAAACTTGGAACACAACTCTTCATCATTTTTCTGTTCCTGAGGTTGTTCCACATATTTATAATTATAGGAAAAAATTAGGAATATAATATATATATATATATAATTTTATATAATGAAAACATTTTTATTGAATTAAAAAAAAATATATATTTTTACATATTTTATGTATCAATAATTATACATAAAAATTGTTTATAATATTTTTGTCTATAGATATAATGAAATCCACAATACATTTGGTGAATTTCACATCACTTATAGGTTCATGTGAACATTTTATATTATGGTTATTTTTACAAATTAAATTATGCGTCTCAAATAATGATAATAGCCTTCCATTTTTATTAACGTATTCTAGCTTATGTATAAATATTAATTTTTTAGTATTATAATTTATTAACTTTAAATAAAACATTTTATTATTATATTCATCATATGCAGTTAAATTAAACATAATACAATCTATACCCAATCTTAATAATATACTTCTATCTGTACTACCATTCCATAAAATAATTGATTTATTATTAAAATGAGTTTTTAAATAATTTACAGTTAAATTATTTGAATTATTTTTCATAGATTGTTCTAATTCATTTAAGACCGTATCAAGTCGTATAGGATTATTTTTAAATACAATTTTCAATAAATATTTTGTTTTTTCGTATATATGATAATTCATTAACGTTATTCTACCCTCTGGCGTAACAATGAGTGGTTTATCTTGTAGTTTATAAATTCTATTTTCTTCGTTAATGTTATAGTTTGTAAAAGCGGCGGATATTAATATTAAATCTTTTTTTTGATAGTTGAAAAATTCAAAATCAGCTACGATGATTTTAATTTTTCCAATATTCCTGAAATAATAATATTCTTATAAAGTGCATGAAATGAAACATTTTTAATTTTAATTTTTTTATATTTTCTAAAATGGTTTGATATTTAATTTATTTGGTAATAATAGTAGTTTTAATTAATTTAAATCATATCAAACTTTGCTTTATTAAGCAATAGTAAGTTATAATATCTTAATAAAAAATTCTGATATACCAAACACATAATACATATTTAAAAATGTTATATGAACTATGCTAGTACAAGTGTAACATAATTGCTTTCACTTCGTTTATTTATAAGTAATGTATAAAAATTATTTTGTGTAGAATAAAACTGTATGTAAAATATTTTTGTGTGAAATAAAACTTAGTACAAATTAATAATAATTTAAAAGTAATTTTAAATAATGCGTAAAATTTATTTTGTGAAGAATAAGACTGTATGTAAATTATTTTTGTGTGAAATAAAACTGTGTACAAATTAGTAATAACATACAAGTAATTTTAAGTAAAATAATTTTTAAAACAAATACTTACATTTTGAAGGAATTTCACTTGAGGAATTGATGGATGTCTCTGCTAACTTTTAAAACGCTACTGAATCATAATTTACTAAACATAATAAGAATTAGCGAAAACTGATTATTATTAAAATTACACCACTTCTGAACTTGGTCACCTTAATATGGATCATGCGGTTCTTTATCTCACCTTCATATTTTAAGATTATAATTACATCATTAATACAATTTTTTTAATCATGTCATTCTTTATCTCACCTTCATATATATTTATTTTAAGATTAGAGTAACATTATTAATTTGCAAAATAAGCTTTTTACAAAATTATACGATTTTTTAATCATGCCATTCTTTATCTCACCTTCATATATATTTATTTGAAGATTAGAGTAACATTATTAATTTGCAAAATAAGCTTTTTACAAAAAATTATACAATTTTTTTAATCATGTTATTCTTTATTTCACCTTCATATACGAGTATAATAACATAATTAATTTTGCAAAATATGCTTTTTAGATAAAATCATACGATTTTTTATTACACCTTCATATTATGATTATATTTTAAATTTTCCCGAATTATCATAATTATGTAACACCTGACTCCATATTTTATTTATTTTTTAACCTTTATAAGACAATTAAAAATCGACTACTGTATCATTTACATATTTACACTTGAACAGTTATATTGAATTATCAATTTTTATATTTTTTAAAGTTTTATACATTTTATGATGGAAAACTTGAAAAAATATACGTCAGTGTCGGATGATGATGAAGAGTCTTCTATCGAAATCGTAAGTAAAATAGTTATGTAAAATATAAACTTATTTTTTATAATTACCTATAATTAATTTTTTAGTTTATTGAAACAAGTGATTGTGAAAAAAAAACCCGTAACAATAAAAATAATGGTAAAAGAACAAAAACTCAATCGGTCATAAATCTAAAAAAAAATAAACTAGAGAAGGTAACTATTAAGTTTTCATATTTGTTACTATAATTAATATACTATAATTTACTAAAAAAATTGTATTCAATAACATTTGTTTAGCCAAATTCGTCTTACATGGATAAAATAAGAAAATTTGTTGAGGACGAAAACATAAGTGACGAATCCACTAATACATTGACTGCAAAACAAGATGGACATAATTTGGTATTCAAATATCCTATGACTGGCGGACAAGATTATTGGGTTCTTCAGCATTATAAAGTGGCTGATATAGAAAATATATCTAGTTCTAACAGGTAATAAAAATTGTATTACAATAAAAGAAATATTATAATAATTATATTTTATGAATTATTTAGATGGAAACATGCGTCTTGCTCTATAAAATTATACACGGATCAACAAAATAGTAAGGATAAAAATATAAGTAATAATTTTCATAAATTGATTGAAGTTGTGTCAGAGAGATTTGCCAATGATCCGAAGAGAAAATTATCCAAACACAAAATAGATAAATAACCGATTCTATAGTTTTTATTTCAAAAATATTTTTCCACTATTTTTTAAGATAAAACATGAAAATTAATATTTTAATAAATAATTACTTTAATTCATTTTTTAAATAATAATATACATATTTTATTTTAATAAAATATAAAAAATAAAAAAATACATCTATATTAAATTATGTTTTATTTTTTATATGATATAAGACGTTTTCCTTTTCTATATAATTAAAAAAGTATTTTCTTAATTAGGAATACCTTTCAAACGTATATATTGATTGTTAATGCAATAACAAATGTTTAGTATGATACATTTAAGGAGAAGATGGTTTAGAAGCGTTATTCGTATTTATGTCTTCTAATATCATATCTGATATCTTTTCATAATGAAATTGTTGTAGTTCTAAAATAAACTATTTATCCTCATAGCGTATATTACTTAAATTGAATTCATAATTTTGAACATACGAACTTGTAAATTCTCTCCTTTGACATGAATTTGGTAAATTTTCAATATCTTGTTTAACCGATGAAATGATAAAATCAAAGCAAGTTTGATACATAATTAATTGATTTTGTTTCGTAAAAATACAAGCATCAATGCAAGGTTGTAGCTGTTTCATACGTAATAAATTGTTACGAGATAAAGTTATACGGTTGTTATCAACTCGTAATGTAAGAGATTCATTATTTGCATTAGTTGAATAAAACACGTTTTCAGTTAAAATTGTTCGTTTAGAATTAGTAAAAAGTTTACTGAGTAACAAAATAAAATTAGTTTCAGACATTAAGTAGTTCCATTTTTCTTGATTTAGTTTTAGAGTTTGTTTGGTTAACTCACATACAAGCAAAACAACAATTTCAATTTTATAATCAACTGAAAATCCGATTGATATATTTTTTTTATTATTGAAAGGTTGAATACTGAAAACTGATTTACATACTGTTGTAGAAGCCATTACTGAAAATATTATAGTCTGTTTTTAATATTAATAGTCAAATTCGTTGTGAAAATATCTTGGTGGCTTTGAAATCCTTGATAATTTTCTAAGATTTTTTTTTCTCTAAAATATATTTAAATAATATTATTTTTTTTTTCACACTTAAAAACTTCAAATCTATGCTAATATCAATAACTTAAGAATAAGGCATTACTAAAAAAAAATAAAAAATAAAAATAAACAATGTTTTGCGAACACATGTAATTATTTGTTGGCTGTATCAAACATACTAAATAATTATCATACATTGAAAAATCAAGAATAATTACTTTATAAAAATAACCTTTAAGGGGGTTCTAGTCGGTTATTTTCTAAGGAGTAAGAATTAGGCAAATTATGTGGCAAGTACTACCGGGCCATGTCAATGTGTGTGAGTGTAAATGAACATTAGTGTGTGTGAGCACACACTGCAGTGTTTGTCAACGCGACGCGACCCGTATCCACATTCTAAGAACCAAACAATAAAAATAATCTACATTATTAATAGTGTAGATACTGTATCTCACACTTCTATTATAATACAATTATACAGTGAACCCAAACAAGATCAGTTACCTGCTTATTTTTATTATTACACAATTGTATAGTACTATAGTATGTCAACACAGGTACATACAAATTTACGATTAATATAATGATTTTTTTTTTATTATTTAAATTGTGGCGTTTATTGAAAATTTACGATCTGTACATTATATACAATAAGTAAATATGATATAAGAATAATATAAAATGACTTTGAATGACATGAAGGAAGACTAGGAACTATTCAGTGTAGTTTTATTCGTATTTTTAAAAACATACTACTTTGGATAGGCGCATTTTATATTATTATGGATAGATAATAGTAATAAAAGTAATAATAATAAATATTCATAAGTAGGTATACCTCATTATTACGTAAATATTATATGAGAAAGAATAACTTATAGTAGTAGGTAATTATAAAAATGTAAAAAAAACTAATATATTAATAAATAATAGGGGTCTCAAACGATATCGATATTTCGATATGATATCGATATCGTAAGGATTTTTTGACTATTTTCGATATCGATATCAATGACAAATATCATGATATTTTCGATATCGATATCTAAATTAATATCGTGATATAAATAGAAAAAAAATCCATTTATGAATAATGACTAATGAGTAATGAGCAGAACTATAACGTGGTAATGAGTATAATATTGAATAATCAATATTAAATATAGAATAATCTATATCTGATATCTATTTTAAGTTCACTTAGTGCCTATTTTAAGAAATTAAAATAAATTTACCCAATGTGTATTGTATAATATTCATTATCCCATGGTTGTACTGTTATGGGTTGCATAATAAACATTAAACATATACACTATACATAAAACTATACAAAAATATGTATATTTATTTTTCATCTATTTAAAAATATTTAAGTTATAGTACTTCAAAAATTGTTTTTAATGTCTGTGCACTCAGTTCATAGTTTGCATCAAAATTTGCAATTAAAAAAAACTATAAACTACATTTTTTTTTTGTATATAATATTTTAATATATTTCTGTGTTATGGTAAATTAGTGTGATATCGATGTATCGATAAATCGATAGATCGATATATCGATAAATCGATATATCGATATTAAATTTGGTTTTTCGATATCGTGATAAAATATCGGAAATATCACTTCGATATCGATATTTAAAAATATATCGTTTGAGACCCCTAATAAATAATAAATAATAATACCATTTAGTGTTCTCTTATATTGTATACAATTAAATATATTCAATGCATAAACTGAAAAAAGTATAAAATAAAAAAATCAATAGGTAATATTATTCATTTGACTCATTCAGTCCATCTCTTAATGGCTAATTTCTATCATACCGTGGATCAACCATTTCGGGTAACAAACAATTATTATAGAACTTAACTAAATGAGGCAACATTTTTGTTTCCCAAAAATTGTCATCTCTTTTTATTTTTTCATAAAGGATGCCTCGAGAAGTCCAAATACAAAAATAGCAAAACTTTTTTTTTGAGATGTGGAGTTGCCCCTGTACCTGGTAATAATAAGAATCCGATCGTTTAAGTTGTAATTTTCCATTTATAATTTCACAACTCTTTATTTTTTTGGTTGAAATAGCATATTCGGGTAATATATCTTTAGCGCTTATTGGACATTTGATTTCTACTAGAGAATCCTCACCTATTAGACCATCTGGAGAAGCAGCTAAAAATGGTAATTCATGATCAATAATTAATCCAGAAGACTCTATGGGTTTATTTAAAATGTCAGACAACGCATATTTCGCGTTTTCTTCATTTTGTATCCCATATTTAGTTGCGTCGTTACCACAAAAAGAACCGTATAAAATATTTGATACCGTCTTGGATCGCGACGTTGTGGACCTAAGTTTTTCTATACTTTACAGCTTCTATTATTGCATACCTAAGTCTAAGAATTCTATCTTTTATTGCTTGTCTTATATATCCCGGAACATTTATGCCTCTAGTAGTTCTTCTTTTGATAGAAATATCTTTTAACTTATTTACGTAATTTCGCAGTATATGGTTGGAACATTCAATTTTTTTTATTACAAAATCGTACCCGTACGGTTTAGCAAGATGAAGTTTTGATTTTGATTTTTTACCCATACGCCAATTTTTTTTTTCATTCATTTAAAAAAAAAAAATATTGTAAAAAGGTAAAACAAGAAATAAGACAAATTATAATCAACAGTAAATAATTAAATAAATGTCAATATGCAGTTTAGTGGTGAATATAAAAACATTATTATAATTCGAACTAATTATTGTTTGATAATGATCTAAATTTACTTTTAGATAAATGGTCGGCATCCGATAGACGCGCGACGATTAGTGTGAACGTCACGTAATTATTGCGTAATCGGCGTTCTCGCACTCGCAGGCACATGTCAGTACTTTAAATTGTGAAAAAGTATACGGTTACTTTTCGTGTAAAATCATACCTGGGCTGTGACAAAATTGTGATACTTAGGTTGGTGCGATTTTGATTCTGTAAAAATCCTAACAATTATAAACAAGTCCTCTAAAGAACGGTCGAAGAAATTTTTAGAAATATTAATTTCTTTAATGTATATGGTTGAATAAAAATTTTGTAAAAACTGAAATTTGTATAATATTATAATATTGTCAAAAGTTCAAATTTAAAAAAAAAGCTCCGACCATTCTCTAGAGGAGACGTTAAGAAATGTTATTATTTTTACAGCATTAAAATCGAACCATCTTAAGTCTCACAATCTTGTCACAGCGGAGGGTCTAAAAACGATTTTTTTTTGACCGACTGGAACCACCTTAAACGCGACGCCTTAATTGGTTTCTGAGTTTTTCGATGATATCGTTAAAACGCGACTTTATTAACGCGTTGTTTGACGAGGCCTTTAAGGGGAAGGGGTGCAAAATTAAAAAAATCTAAATACGTAAATAATTAATATAGTACTATAAATACTATAATAATAATTGTTATTACGTATTATATAATTATGTTGACAAACAGTCTTTGCTATCAGAATAGTTTTTTCGCATATATACAATGATTTTTCATTATTAAATTCAAATTTAACATATCCATTACAGTGGCTCACTCTTATGTACTTATTGGATGTTATATTATATTACATTATTTTAAACAAAATATGTTTTTGCTTTTGTTCTCTTTTTTGTTTTGCTATTTGTTTATGGCCTATTATAATATAACACATTTTAATATATTATATCTACATTTATATTTCTTCACTTCCACTTATCCCCTTAGAAACCCCGCTGGACAACTTACTATCACGCTCATTGCCCATAGGCCATAAATTGGTCATAATTATTTATATCGCGTCGTTCCTAATTTCCTATTATATATACCAAATACCATAAACGATAATACGGGACACTCGGTCATAAAACTGACGAACGGCTGTTATCAATTTCCCCCTGAGATTGTATTGGTGGTAGCCTATATCAACTACCGGGCGTACAGTCGCAAGGTTAATAGATAATACAGGTTGCCTCAAAGTTGTGTATATTTTGCCTACCCTCCGCAGCTCCTATGTGACGCGTGACGTCATTGCCGTACAGATTCTGATGCCGTATATAGTGTAATGTATAATGCATCTAAATATGATTGAACTTTACCATAGTTTTTTAACTTGTTTATGAGGTATTTAAAAAAAGGGGTTGTCAATAATCAAAAATATATATTTTTTATACATTTTACACTTATTTTATTACTTTTTTTTAGAATTAAAAATAAAAATCAATAACATTTAATTTCACAGTTTTACACAAGTATTTTCATACATTTGACTATAAATTATTACATTTAACTTATGGTTATTATGATATTCAGGAGTTAAACAAAAGTACACAAATTTACAAAGATAAAAAAATATAAAATATAAAAAATTCAAACATTTAAAAAAAATTCGAAAGTGAGTCGTGATCAATTTCAAAATTTACAATATATACAAAACTCAATTATGTCATTGTTTTCCTTAATTTATTTAGTCTTTGTGACCTCATTTTAGATTTTTTGATTTTTTGCATAGAAATTAAATTTTGATTAAAATATTTCATGCTGTGGCGACCGCGAGGTGTCGCCACTTACACGTCGCTCTGGTTATCGTACGGCAAATTATTGTACTCCGAATTACCGTACGCCGTGCGACATTGTGTGTTATATTTTATGTATTGTATTTGTGTTGAATTATTATTGTATCTGTATGGAAATATTTATTGTACGACCCGTTAATTACGTTAGCTTCCCCCGCTCCGCGCACGGCGCGTCCGACTAAGTCGACGGCACCGGCGGGCAAAAAAGCTCCCGGGTTGCTCTCTCGTTCCACCGACTTCCGCGCGTCAACGTCTCGTCGAGTTTCTCCGAACGAACCGTTTTACGACCTCGCGCCCGTCGACCTTCCGCGCGCGTTTCACCGCTGTATTTTCCCACGCGATCAATCGGCGCGTCCATTATTCGACGTCAGTGTTTTTTGTACTTTTGTTACTGTTTTAAATTATATTAATTATACGTCGTATAGCGACCTCAATTTATAGTCGAGTGATTTTTCCTCCTGTCCTGTTCTCCGGCGACCTCGTGTCGTTCCTATCGTATTTCGACGACATTGGGTGTTGCGGTTACACCGAGTCGGTACACCATAAATCCGCAACACGCCAAAATGCGTATGATAACTCTCTGTTTTACATAAGTTTGAATTAAAATTTTATATTTCTCATCTGTTATTACTCTATTATAAATTTTATTTGTTAATTGTCGTACAATATAGCGTCCTTTAGGAATTTGTCCTTTTGTAAATTTAATAAATAATTTTTCACAACGTAAAATCAACTTCTTAAAATCAGAGCTAGGAACTATTAATCCGCCATATGATAAATGTTGCACCCATGTTGGTAGTGTATAATCATGACAGCTGTTACCTAACACAGAAGTCGTTGATCCAAGTTCAGGATACTTTGTTCTGTATTTTTTGGCAACCCAACCAATTAAATACTCTACGGCATCATTTGTCATTTCATTCTGATTTTGGTGTTTTGTATTTGATGTATAAGTGTCTCATCATCGCTGCTATCATTTGTATCACTTACACATTTATCATTATCATTTATGATTATATCTGCTTGTCTTAACATTGTCGACAGTAAAAATTCCTCATTATTATTGTCATATGTATTCGACTTACAAGTAATTCCAGGATTTTTTCCCAAAACTATCATCCTCAATCTATATAATGCATTTAATGGGGTAGGGTGATCGTTTAACCCTCCTCTAGATCTTATCTGAGAAAATAGATTCTCTAAAGCATCCTGATTAATTTTACTTGTTAATAAGTAATTCAGATCATATTCTTTTAAGATTTCAAGAAGGTAACGAGTCCCATTAATGTACATTAAAATTCCTTTTTGAAACATTTGAAGACAGTTTTTACCCTTACACCTCATAGTAAAAATTATATTATATACTTGATTTAAAAGTGAATCTTGTTCCTCCAAAAATGTACCATATGGTGCTTTAAATGGTGTATGATTATTATTTGGATGTGATACATTTGCCAGATCAAACCAATTATTTATTAGTTCAATGAAATTAGCCGTATCATCATTCAAGTTTATGTTTGAAATAGGCTTGTAATGCTTTAATGCTGTTGCTGTTGTGTGTGACAAAAGTTGAGTTGCTAGTTTCACTTTTTGCCTTTGTGGTCCTTCACATGTCAAATGATCTGAACTTAATTTGTGACATACACTAAGTTCTGCTGACATCATTGTAATCAATGCTTCCAGTGGTTCTTTGTTAATCACTTTATCATTTAAGTAAAAACCTGTATCCAACAACCAATTACGGGTAAGTTTTAATAGATGAGGTGCATCTGGAACACAAACAATTTTTCTTCCACTAGGAATATTGAATATAGGTTGTTCATAGTTTACTCCTAATTCCTTCCACAACCCCACGTTTCCTCCACCACAATCACAGACACAACAAATAACTGTATATCCTATTTGATCAAGTTCTTGAATAATATTAAACAATATTGATTTTGACATTTTTGTATCAAAATCAATCATAACAGGTTGTTTCCAAGGTGAAGCAATGCCACGTGCCATTATTACCTGCATTTGATTATGTGGCCCAAGAACTTGATCGTGAAGAACATCATACTCCATTGTACATGCTACCTTTACTTCGTCGAACATTAAAACAGCAAGCTTTTCATAAGATTTCAAATTGGGAGCATTTATGCTCATTATTTTTAGAACATCATGCAAAATTCCATTTCTCATATCTATTGATTTAGCCCATCTTTGGAGAGATGATAACCCTAAAATATAACAAATCAAAAGTAAATTATTTAAAATTTGTATAGATTATAAAAAGTAATAATTATAGATTTATTAACCTGGAAGAGGATATTTAAGTTCATTCTTAACATAAATATAGGCACGTTTACTTAAATATCTTAAAGTAAAAGCTTTAGATATTTCATCCTTCGACCAATTGACTCTTTTCTTTTTTTTCATTATTATGTCCACTTGATTAGGTGAAAAAATTAAAGATAGATATTGTTTTGCTGTTGTTTCAATGCCCTTTTTTTTTGTTTGAGAAAGCATTTTTAATTCTTTAGACATCTTAGTTTGTGTTTGCTTTAATAACAAATTAGTTTTATTCAAACTATTTTGTAAGAATTTCATATTAAAACGTAGAGATTCGTTAATTGTTTTATAATTAGTATCAGGTTTTTTTAATGATTCTTCTTTAAGTTTATAATTTTCAGATTTTAAAATTTCATTTTCTTTAAGCAAATTTTTATATAACATCTCATAATCGGGTACCGCATTAGGATATTCATAAACAGGATCTGCATGACATTCTGTTAATGGTTCTTCAAATTTTTCTTCAATTGCCTGTGCAATAGTTTGATCATGGCTCTGTTAAAATATTTTTGAACTATAAGTGTGGTATAAAATGTTTTATATAAATAAGTTACATTTTATAATTATTTACCTGTTTTGATAATTTTGTTTCCATCCTATTCTTTCGGTTACTAGCAGACACTGAAGATGTATTAACACAAGGCAAATTTAAAGTTGGAACAACTCCTGGTAAAAGTCTTCTCTTATGTTTACCTCCGAGAAGTTCATCTTTAAAGTTATGAACAAAATCACTTGAATTAAAATGATTTGAACAAATATATGCTGTGCTGGGATTCCAAGAATCAGCCCTTTTGCATTTTTTAACCCATTTTTTTTGCACAGCAGGATCTTTTGGAAACCTTTAAATAAATTATAAGTATTTATTAGTTAATAAATCAAATAAGTTTAAAATTGTGTATAACTTTTGTGTACAATATAAACACTGGCATAGATTTGTCACCGTACGAACATATTTTTAACAAATATAATACATATTTGTATATACAATAGAGCACAGTGTAAATTAAAAAAAAATGTGTAAGAGGCTTTAAGTTTATAGGTAGTAAAAATTTAGATCAGTATATTTTTTTATAAGTACTTACCGATGAAACGAAATATTACTTCCTTCACTTTTTATTTTTGCTGAATAATTTTTACAAGTAGCAGTAGCACACACTGATCCACCTTTCGCTGCCATTGTAACTCAATTGTAAAATAATAAGTTATCAATAAAAAATCTACGAGCAGAAAAGTTGAACCACGTTCAGTCGGCAAATCGGCTCTTCGATAATCGGTATGTGTATTGTGTACGGCACTATACGGCAGTCGACAGAAGTACGGCAATGACGTCGCGCGAATTCTATCCCCACTCCTACTTTATCAAATTTTCGGAATGAGGCAACCTGTATTATCTATTAACCTTGGAATGAGGCAACCTGTATTATCTCGATGGTGTTTTGTTGAAAGGGCGTATACCACATAATTGAAATTTTTCAGGAGGAACAAAATAGTGTTTTTAAAAATGATACCGTTAAAGTCGATTGATCTCGGATATACCTTCATATAGTAGACATGTTGATAATTTGATAACAATTATCATTCAAATGCTTAAACATATGTGAATTGTATTTATTATCATTCAAAGTGATAGTAGTCAAGGTATGCGCCCTTTTATAACATATATTTTCAAACGCCCGTACGTTAAAAATGTACACATGTGGTATACGCCCTTTATACCAGTTTAATATTTTGAACGCCTTATTGTCTAAAGTTATTTTGTGTGGTATACGCCCTTTTAGAATTACAGATTTTTTGAAAGCCTCTGCATAACTTATAATAATCATGGTTTATATTTATTGTTATAACAATAATAATCAATAATAATAATATAATAATATTATAATATTATTATTTGTATAGTAATTTCTTTAAAATGGTTGGAAAGCAATCAAAACAAAATTATTTTTAATTTTTTTTACTAATAATATTATGAAAAACAATTAATATATTATAAAGTTACAAAATCAAATAAATTTATATTCCAATAAAAATATAACAACCTTTGTTAATATTGTTAATAGTTTAAAAAAAAATAGTATCATAATACTAAGATGATTTAATGACCATAAGTAGGTATTAATATTATAAAAACAAGAAATATAAAATTATTATCACAAATTAAAAAATTAAATCATAACTATTAAAATACATGATACAAAATCCTGAAAAGGTATAACAAACTATAAGCATTTTCTTTTGCTAATATAAAAACAACAAATACATTGGTACTATCACAAATTAAAATAATTAAGTCATAATAAAACTTAATAATAAATACAATTTAGATTGAAAATGTATTAGGTAACTAAATTTAAAATCTATTATAGTTTAGTCATCTACTCATCTTCATCAGTTTCTGGAAGATTATCTCTTATTGAAGATTTGTATGGCAGATTTAAATATTCTTGATGGTAACATTTAGGAATAACATTTTTTGTACATAAATTACTTAGGTCCTTATATTTTTCTGGATTTAAAGGCAATTTATTTGTATATAGTTGTTTTGGACTAGCTAATAAAGTTAAACCAGATGATCTTAAGCGTTTGTTTGCTTCTAAGTCAATAATATTATAATTCAGACTTTCAAATGTATAACTAAATTTAATTTTGTTTGGATTATGTTGTCCCAAAATAATACTTCTAATTGCTTTGAATTTTACTTGGCAATCATTAGTATCCTTAATTTTGGGTTTATTAAAAACTGAATTGCACACTTCTGTCCAATCTAAAAAGTCAATATGGCTTAAAACAATTGTTGTGTAGGGACCAGTATTTATTCTAGAGTTTCTAATGACCGTTGCCCACTCAGAAGGGGCCCATATAATTTTTTTTTTAATGTTTTTCTCTATACATGCATGTATTGAGTCTACTGGCATATAGGTATGACCAGGAAGTAAATAATTAATAGTAATAGTTTTGATATTTTTTGAACATCTTACAAGAAAATAATGCAGCATTGAAATCATTTTATGGTTTTTATTTTGCCCAGGACAACTATCACAGTATAAAGCTATGTCCTGAATAATAGGACTTCTCTCATCAACAGATTTCAAATATGAAAATATAATACTGCTTATTTCATTCGATCCCCTAAGACCATCAACCTCTGACCACAAATAACAAAATCCTGCTTTTGAGTTACTTTCATACACACTTAAATTATAGTAAGCTAATTTTCTAGAATAATATAATAACATACTATTACCAGCCGGTGTATTTAATACTTTCTGGAGATCAAAGCTGCAACATAGAAAGCCATCTTTTCCACTTCTTTCTTGATCATTTTTGAACACATCATAGGTAAACTGCTTTTCTTTTAGATGATTTTCTTGTATCCTATTTTCATCTTCGGTTAAATTTTCTCTGTTATTGTAAGCTTCACAGTGGGTGCATTTGTCTTTTTTAGGAACATGTATACCAATATTATATTTATCTCTCCATATTTTTTGAAATGTTGCACTTGAAACTGTTGTCATATTATTATTCAATTTACAATCTTCAACATAGATTCTGTAAACATTTGCCAAACTCTGAAATTCACTGCCAATGTATTTCTTAGTAGAGGAACTCCTACAATAGTGGGAAGGTACAGCTGGTAGTTTATTTATAAATGTACTAACATTTTTAATAACTTCTTCAGAGGTTTTGTTATATGCTGATTTTTTACCTCTGTCATCAGTCTTTGATGAAAATAAATTAACTTTATTGTCCCTTGTAAATCTTAATAACTTTTCAGTTATATTCAATGTATTTAATAAAAACTTTCTGCAAACAACTTTGGTAGTGTCATTAAAAGAAAAATAATATTTGTACATATTAAAACGCTTACTTTCATGAGTAACATACTGTCTCTTTGCATCATACCTCTCCATACAGCATAGTAAGTAGTCTCGTTTCCTAGTATGATCAAAATCTTTCCAATATCTATTAAATATTATTAATCTTTCCTCTTCTGTTATAGTATTACATTCATTAGTGCATTTTTTTCCTAAACAAGGGTTTTCTTTCATAATTTTCTTATCAACTGTTACAATACTCCCATCGTTTTTAAATTTCTTATAAGACTCACCATATAATTTACATTTTTTTTTATTTACTCTGGCAGCTATTTTCCTTTTTTTTACTCCATAATCCTCTATTTCTTCTACATTAAATGAAGTGTCAGCTATAATATTAATATTATCTGAATCACCAGCTTGACTTTGGTGTACATTATCTAATGTACTTTTCTCAGAAATACATTCAACTGTTCTAGGTGACACATATTCATTAAATGAAATACTGTCTGATATATTATCATTATTTATTGTACAACTTAGATTTTCATTTACCATAGTATCATCTAAGAAAACAAAGGTGTCAATCTCATTTATATCTATGTTATTTAAATTATTAAAACAAATATCATTGAGATCTTCTTCTGTTGCAGACGTTACAGTGGAATCTTTAATATTTTCTGAAGTTTTTTTAGCTAAACTTATTAGCATTTTACTTCTAGATGAAGCCATAATCGATACAAAATTAACAACACAATTAAAACCAAAAACTCTAAAAAAAAATACTAAATTAGTAGCCAGTAGGTATAACTAAATACTAATACACAACAATCGTATTGATCATAAATTGCATAATTAATCACAATTATTATTGTCTATAATCTATGATTATTAAGTGTGATTTTCCCTCTAAATTCTTATCAATAAAACAATGACACGAATATTTTTATTATTTGTAGACCATCTGACGTTTAGTTAACTGTCACATAATAAAATGCACATGGTACAATAACATCAATTAAATTATTAATTTGATAAAAACGTGATAATTCAAAACTAGTTAGCTTATACGAGAAAACAACTAGCAATTCCTGTGGTAAACGCCCTTTTAACATTCTTCGTTAAAATATTTTTATATTCTTTAGGGCGTTCAGATTTCTTATATCCGCTATTTAGAGAATAATCCTCAATATTTTAAACCATCCCAATATTACAGATTATGTGCCTAATTTTTCTGAAAATTTTGATACCAATAACTCATTTTTCGATTTTTTGTGGTATACGCCCTTTCAACAAAACACCATCGATCTATTAACCTTGCTGAGCCTGGGGCAGTCTTCCCGATTTTGATAAGAGTGAACATAACCTAAAAAAAAAAATGTTTTTTCTTGAGATCAGTTACGCCAACCTTAGAATCCTAAAGTTCTTTCCACCTAGCCACTACTGCCCATCTTGCAATACAAAAATCTGAAATTGAAATTGCTAAAAACCTAACTAACGCTTATCAATAATAACTATTGTTGATTATCAATACTAACTACAAATATTACGTAAATAGTTTAAACTTTAGTTGAAAATTTTTGTTTTGCCCTTATGCGATCGTCATTTCACGTGTAATGACCACCAACAATTAAATTGTTTGATTTTGATACTTTTGACATGCCTATAGTTAATATTAATTTAATTTTGCACTCGTACAATTCATTTAAAAATTGTACCACGTATACAGTGGCGGATTTAACGGTCGTATAGTCGGCAAATTCCGACGAGGCCCCTCCTTAATTGTATACTGAGGCCCTTGGCCCATCTAAATTATAATTTAGATTTTTTTTTGTTTAATTTTGACAAAAAAATTGTATATTGTAAACTGGAATATAATTTACATATTTTTTATTAAGAAAATTATTTAAATATATAAGGATACTTCAAAAGTAGAAAATCTTATAAACTGTAATTAAATAAAGTAAATTTTAATTTAACAAAGTAAAAACTGGTAAGTGAGATGATGGTGGTACAAGTTCGTCCTTATTGTTCTTTCGGTCCTCGGACAATGTAATGGTGATGACTGATGAGTGTATTAAGATTTAAGTTTTAAAAAATGATGCCTCGTCTCTTTATAGTATAAACTATAAAACGATTCTGAGCAAAGCTTCAGTATAATAACTATTATTTATACAAACTGTTCAGTATTTACGTAATTTTTGGTGAGTTTTTTTTTAATTAAACCTTTATGAAATATTGAATTCTTAACTCGGTAGAAAATTTCTGTTACCAAAAGATTCAAAACTTGTTTTATATCTATGCTTCAAGTTTCAAAGTGATCGGATTTAGAAAAAAAGTTTTATACACATTTGAAGTCGAAAATTTACGTAAAAACAGTCGATTTTCGTATACGAATTTACTCGTATATGAATTTATTAAAACGTGTTTAAAAAAAAATCCTAATTCACGATTTTTGATTTTTTTTTCATGATAGTTAGGTAAGTATATGAGTAAGGTCATATTACATTTTCAGAACTTTTTGTCAAATATTAAAAATGTTATTACAAATAGACTATCAAAAAATTAGGTAAATTCGAAGTTCTGTGTTTAGTCCAAAAATTTTCAGATTGTTTTGAACATTTTCAAATTTCTATCCCCAATACTTTTCGAGTTATGACTAAATAACTAAAATCTGAAAAGTGAAAACATCGTCTACGGCAGATGACCTCTCTAAAGTAGATACCACCTCAGTCTGATTTTGAATCTAAAAAGTTGCTGGAAGAAAACTTTTGGACCAGGATTTATAAACGAAAGTGTTTACAGAAAAAAAAATTGAACATCATTCTAAAACCATAAAGTCCTTTTCACTTAGAATCTATAAGATCAAACTAATAACTTATTCTTTAAAATACTTCATAGTCCATGTTCTTTTCAAACAGTATGAACTAAATTCAGAATACTTTTTTTTTTTTTGAAAATAGGGCTAAGTATGTTACGACAGTTTGTAGAAGGGACCTCTTATGGATTTGCTGACTTTATGTGAACCCTTAAATCCGCCACTGCACGTACCTATAGATGATTCTAACATAAAAATTTGGTGATAATTTCAAGTATCTACGATTTTTGGTTTTCGAGTAACAGCTAAATAAAAAAATTGATTTTGTCGAAAACTGTTTTGCAAAAAATTACCGTTTTTTCCTCATTTTTTTTTTAGTTTTTCCCGTCGCATTTGAAAACTTATCAAGTTCAAAATCGAAGTATTATTATACTAGTTATAATGTACACAGACACAAAAAAAAAATCACTCATCAGAGTAAAATCAATACAGTCTTCACTTTGTTCAAAATCTAAAATGTTACGTTTGAAATTCCTTTTTTCGTGTTTTTCTATACATTATGATTTTATACTTTTCAATTATAAAATAATATTTATTCCAATTTCCAATAAAATATTATTCATAGTTCCAATAAATACGAAGGGAAATGATAAAGTTTTAGATTTAGAAAAGCTCATTTACGAGTTAAGCCTGTGAAAACCACAAAAAATATTGTAAATGTATATGAAATGATATGGGCCCCGCTGAAATTTAATTTCAGCATAGGCCATTCCAAAAATTATTTTTATACATGTAACCATTAAATGGTAAGTAAAAAAGTTTTACTTACCATTTATGACAATTTACGATTGTTAATTGATATTTGATATGTGGATTGGGTTCTCATCCACATTATTAGAAGTAAAAAATTATATAACTCGCCGCTTTGAGAAAGACGATTAACATACGTTTTTTTGTTATGTATATAAATTATAATTAGGTAGGTATACAGAAGTAAAAATCACGAACTGAATTCGAAATGAATTCGAAATTGACACCAATGTATCTTAAATAGGGTGTGGAAAACAAGGATTATTGATGAAAATACCTGATTAACGCTGCATAGTGGTTTATTTTTACAACTACAATCTGATTTTGTATCATAGTTCAAAGTTAAATCACTATGTTTGTTAATAACCATATATTTATAATTGAATTACGAATAACAACGTAGTAGGTAACTAAAAAGTATGATGGAAGACAAAGGACATTTACGAACTGTTCCCCTCAACTTCCCTCATATTTAGATTGTAGACCGTAAATCGTGATCTGTAGTTACAATAAATAATAATTTAGATTATTTGAAAACTGACTAACCACTAATTTTTGAGAATCATTTCTTCAAAATCACATACATTTATTTTATAATCATCATACTGTTATATTATGTATGATAATTTCTCATTGAAGTATTTCATATTTTATAAAAATATTAAATGTAGTGTTTACAAATATTTAAAGGACCCTTTTTTACTAACTACTATGCGACATAATGCCCTGGTCGCAACATCTGCTCTCAATAATTAGAAATGCAAGTAGTATGCACCAAGCAATTCTAATATTCATTTCAAAGGTTTTTTAAATCAAACTAAATTAATCCTTCTAATTATAAGTGAAACTTTTAGAATAACTCGATTATTAGAAATGTAATGTTGAAAAAAATCGCAAAATATTGATTCAGGAAAAAAAGTAATAGTACATTTTGCATTTAATACTATTAGTGAACTGTTCAAGATGCTGCATTCTAATGACTGTTTTTCAGATACTCTTGTTATAATTTGGTAATTCATACAGTTTGTGAATAAATTTAAATTTATAATATGTACCTACATTTTTTCAGTATTTTAATTCTTACTGGGTTTTGCTATGTCGTCTTATACTGTATGTTTTAAAAAAGTTGTTTCAAACAATGTGTTTTTAACATGTTTAAAACCTGTATTAAGCACATTTGTTTTAAACGCATTGTACTTTGTTAAAAACAATTCAAATAAATTTTAAAACAATAAAATAGAGAAATTGATTTAGAATTATTGTTTATTTTATTATATGGAGACATATTTTATTTTCATGATTTAAAATGAAAATTAATTTTAACTAATATGAAACAAAACAATAACTATTACCACAAAAGTTTTTTAATTAAGATTTAAAATAAAAACTCAGAAGTTGAAATTCCATAAATAATACAACAAAATAATAATTTATTAAATATTTTAAGACAGAAAACACCTGAGGTAGTAATAGGTAAAGGTAATAAGTAAGGCAGAGGACTTCTATCATTGTAGCAATAATATTATCCACTTCTCCAGAAATAGTAAATCTAAAAGGGAATTAAAAGGTTCATGACAGAGATATTTTGATTCCAATAACTATTGCACTATTGTCATTTCTATTTGACTATTTGCCATTTCAATAAAGAAAATAACTCATGACTTACTTTAAGTCTACAATGTACTTTATCTCAACATAATACATCTTGATTTCTTGTTTATAACACAAAAACATAAACTTATAGAAATAGTATTCTTCAATATAGTACTTACTACTTACATATACTTATAAAATCAGATTTCATATGGTAGTCTAAAATTTAGAAGAGAAAGCCTTATGATGAACACAAATACAAATGTTTTGGTAATAATACAATTGAAATTATATTTATTCCTATGGGACTAGTAAGTAAATAGATATGCAATTCAACTTTAAATTTGTATTATGACAATAGATAACAAAACATACAATGTACATATATTAAATATCAGAATTTAATTTATTTAGTAATAATATATGGAATTTTAATTACAAGGTGGGTTTAGTTTACATATACATAAATAAATTATAAATATACTGACAAATAGGCGTTGCCTATTATATAATATTAATATAATTAAGGGTAACTCCAATAAGAATAAAACATAAAATAATTGTGATTGAGTGGACTGTATAGTTAAATAATAATAATAAAAAAATCACACAATTAAATAACATTAAATATTGTAATAACAAAATATATTGACTGTAAGTCCAATTAACATAATAATAAAGAATTTTAATTTAAATAGGGTTTTTACACATACTATTATTAATCTTTAATGCCTCAGATGGCTCTCATAACAATATATAATAATAAACAATGAATAACAATATATAATAATATAGCCACAAATAATACTTTAATAATAATAACCATGTGATGCACCACGTACCTTAACTATGATTATTATGCCATGTGGTGCCCAGATCCGTATAATATAATAATGTTAATGTTACAATAAAAAAACAACAAGTTGATCTGGCACACTCACAATATACAATATTGAACATTGCAAATAAACATTGTATATCCGATGGCACTGATCTAGCGACTAGATAAAGCAACAATTACTAAAATAATAATATAATATAATAACTACTAAAATATAATCGCTTGTGAGCGTGAACATATACAAAGGTAAAATAAAAAAATTAACAGTCCTATCCTTAGAATATTGTATTCATATGTAGATTAATTTTTTTTTTTATTTCATGACAGCTTCAATCAAGCCAATCATGACCTATCTATGTATTCCTTCATTGTGCTTATTGGAAATATATTTTTTACAGATTGTACAAATTAAATAAATATGACAAAAAAAAAAGAAAATGTCATGACAGAAAATAATTTTACTAAAAAATGAGAACCAATATCGAGTATAAAATAGGATTGTGGAAAACTGTATTTTTTTATTAATTTCATTAGAAATATGAATTCATAGGTGTTTTTTTTTTTTTTTAGGAAAATCTACATATCTACAAAATACTTATAACAGAATAATTTGAAAATTGGAAGTGTTTTTGAAGTATTAAAAGAATTGGTCACACTAATAGTAATTTATAGAATTCTGAGATGCTGTTTAATATTATTGTTAGTTATATTAGTGTTTATTATCTTTACTTTAAAAAATTATTGGGTTATTTAATTTTATTATTTTACCTAAGTTAGCGTTCACAACATAAATCTTTACAACAAACAAAAAAATAAAACAAAAAAAGAATATAAAATAATTTAACGGCTGTCTTCAATGCTGACCATATTCTCCGATTTCTCTCTGAACGTATCCATCATTGAAGTGACCAACACTGCGCAAAAACCTCAAGACGTCTTGATGCTCATTAAGTCTTTGGACATTCTGGGCGATTTGAAAGGTGGCATTGACTCGTTCAGATCTTGAAGTAACATCTCTAACCTATAAAATTTAATACGTAACATTATAATTTTAATTCATAAAAATAAGTTAAGTAATAACTAACTGTGAGATTGTTCCGAACTTGACTGAACTCTACTGAACACTGATTTTCAATGTAAGTTAACCTCCCTGAAAGAAAATAAAACACATTAGTGAAGGTCAATTAATAAGAAATGAATCAAATATGAAGTAATTAATTACAACAATTACCATAGTATTTATTTCACAAGCATAATGTAAAATCCAAAGCAAAGTAATGAAGTATAATAAATAAAGATTTAAGTTGTTATTAGCCTTACATGAGTTGGGAATCTATCATATGGCTTTTTAAATAAAAAAAAAAATAAATACATTAGTTATTAGATGTAAAAAATTATCTTTATAGAATGTTTCAAGTTATTTCTGAGATTTTTATATACATTTTCAAATTTTTAACTATATTTACTAATTAATATAACTACATATTATAAATATAATAAACAAAGATCACAATACACAAGCATACATTAAGCAATTTTACAAAGGACATGACACGCATCGCATTCACGTAAAGCATACATAATTCTTCATTGAAATAAAAATATACATACCTATATTTACTTACTCATCTTTTACACACCATTAGCCATCTAAATCTTAACAAATATTATCACAAACATTTAGGACAAAAATGCAACACATAAACACATCAGACATTCTTTGACTCACGCAGAAAATCCCAGATATTTGGATGTCGTCCCATTTGCGTTAATAACGACGAATGGAATGATTCAAGGAAGTTGTTGGTTCGAAAGTCTTCTCCGAAAACGCTGAAGAACTCTGGCTTAACCTGAATGTAAGTAAGAGGTATATTAAGTTCTCATCAATATCTACATTATTTACTACCTATACTGATAATGAACTAGTTTCTTTATTTAAGTCCCAAGAACATAAGAAACATCATGAGATCTTTAGTAAATGAGCAGAATTTAAGCACTTAAGGTTACAATATTCTAGAAAGTAAAACAACTAAATTCTCATTCATATGTTTAATCTGAATACATAGTTTGGAATTTTTTTTAATAATAATTAGTTTTATAACATAAAGTTACTCGTGATTCACTTTTAATAACCTAACCTTAGTCACTCTGAATTAATTGTGTAATAATAACTAATAGACTAATCACTGACCCAAACTAATATTAATATCACTTGGTTTCCTCCTAATTTGTTTCTATTCATATTTTTGGTATATTAGTTATTTCATATACAGAAATAATACTTATTTATTTAATAACTGTTAGAGTGAACTTAATATTATATACCTTAACTCAATAAAATAAAATTAAAATATAAGTCTGGGAGACACATTTTCAGATGAATTTTTAATTAAAAATTATTATTCTTTAAACATGTATAAAAAAAAGTAAAATAACAGGATTATTTTAATCCATTGCGAGTGTTTTTAATTTTTATTGTTATATTCATATTGAGTAACTCAAAATGAATAAAATATATTATAAAATTACTCCCTTTTTAATCATAATTAAATATTATAATTAGTAATTAATTGTAATAACTCAAACATTATAATAAATACATATTTTAACTAAAATAATTATAATCACCCCAATTAATTTATCATAAGTATTAGATAAAGTTATTAATATTAATTTCAGATAATAGTAATAAATTCAAGAAGTATTTTACCATCAATTCATGTTAATCATTTTGCTCTCATTATAAGATTCAATCATTATTGTAGCTTTTTTATAATTCAATGCAACCGTTTTCTTAATGCTTAGATCATCCCTAATATAAAAATAACTGTATTAAAAAAATAGATTAATATAGTTTTTAATTAAGTTAGCACTTCTATAACCTGTAAGAGACACTTACATTTTCATTCTGTACATGGTCATCATTAAGTCTTCTCGACGGAAAAAAATCTACCAACAATAAAGTAAAGTAAATATATAAAACTTTCTCACAACACCATCATGATTTTACGTTATCTTCTGCAAGGTCAATGTGCTTTCAGGTAGGTACCTGTAATTTAAATTTTTCTATGAAATCATCTCCTAAAAAATAAAACTTGTGTTTAAATATACTACCTACCAAGTATTAATGTAATATAGTCTTGCATATGTACATATCAATACATTTGTAATTAATTTTTGAAATCCATACATATTTTAGTTTAATAACATGACAATCTTTAACAAGAAAATAAATTAATTAATTTTAAAGAAAATAAACATAATAAATAAGCATAATATCGTAAGAATAATATAAAATCGAACACCTGGAAGTATAAACTACAAAAAGTAACCGTTAACAATTAAGTAAACATGTCGTGAACTCGTGTAGTGAGTGATCAGTGAACTATAGAGTTATAACTTATAAATAGTATATAAATGCTAACTACTCCGATTAAAATCTAACTAAACAGGGTTTTAGGATATAGAAAATAAATTTCTCTATAGAAGTTTATGGAAAACTCAGTTTGGCCTCATTTACATTTCGATACGGACTTCGGATTTTCGTTCATGTTCGAAGATTGGTACGAGATGGTTGGAATTACATTTTTTTTTTTTAGGTTATGTTTGCTCTTATCAAATTCGGGAAGACTGACCCCAATACCCCATCCCCAGTCGTACTGTGGTATCCCATTATTTTACTTCGCACTTTGCAGTCTTGTTACTTATTAAGTTTAGTTATTACTTAATCCTTAAGGTATCAAGTTCTGACTTCAGTATTCTGTAATTCTATGAAAATAGACTGTTTTACCGGAGTAATATCTATGAAAATACATTTAAAATAATAATTCGTTTTATTGTAAATATATACATGTATAATATATTATATATGTATAATATAATTACTTAATTTATTGATTAAATCTTTAACATTAATTATTATTAAGTACAATTATAATTATGTTAGAAATTAGTAATTTTTTTTAATTTTTGGTTTTTTGAATACTTATACTTATGAAATGAATCATTACATTTTTTCACAAAACTATTAATGTTGACATTGAGTAACTTATCAATGAATTTAGTGTAACACTCTTCACAAATATTAAGTTTCAGTATGTATCTTTTACATGTCAAGTTAATAATTTCTTTAATGGTATTATAAATATTAATAAATAAATAAACGTTATCTATATATGTATACTTAAAACAAATTTGTTGCCGGGACAGCTTTAATTTATTACAATTCTTAATGGGCAAAACAACGTTTTCCGGGCCTTCTAGTTTGCAATAATTGTATGGCGGGAATTTTTTAAGGAGTAAAATGTAGGCAATTTTTAAGCAATTTCGGGGGGTATTGATAAGAGTCTGTTCGTCAAGTTTTACAGTAGTATGTGTCCCGTATTATCGTTTATGGTATTTGTATATACTAGTGCGTTCGCCGTTCACCAAAACTCTGCAGCATTACGATATTTTTGAACTATCTGGTTTTTCCCAACTGCCACACAGCGCATCACGATTCACGATAACGACGTTGATACGGCTAGCTGTTCGCGCGATGTACCTATACAATTACTATATAATATATAGTAATATTATGTACTCCCTGTCTTCTGTCTAGTGTCTCCCTCCGACAATAAACTATGCAAATGCTCTTTGTTTTATAGCATAGAACATTATAGAAGCGACACTCTCGTTTGTTTACAAAATTCTAGAGGCCCCGCTTTGAAGTTAGTAACGTGGCTAGAGGCCCCGCCTTGAAGTTAGTAACGTTTATTCTGTCATGAAATGGCACAGAAATCAGAATGCCGCGTGCCCGCGAATGAAAATTTAAATATACCTAAAAGTATAATTTTACAAAATATATCCCTTCCAAGGATGTACTAATTGCTACTTAAAAATCATAGTTTATATTGAACTAACTTCAAGTGAAACACCGTGTGAGTGAAATACAGGTGGTGTGAGAAATAATGTTTCATACAAATCTTTAATCAATACTTAAAATTGAGCCAAACATGTTACTCATTTATTAATATAATTATTTATAAGTATATTATTCATTAATACTATTTCCAAAAGATTACCTTTTAAACCTTTTTATCAGATTCAGTATATATACTACACTAACAAGAACAAATAGAAATTTATGCCTCCCAAGTAAAAAAAGAAATAGAAAAATTAAAATTCTTTCCAACTTGTAATACCTATTTCTTTTAGTTACTAAAATTGTGTTGTTAAGTTTAGTAAATAATAATTATATAATATTGTATAATATATACAAAATGTTTATATGTATAGATTAATATTAATTAAATGTATAGAAATTGACGATTATTGTATTATATAAAAAAATTAAATAAACAATTATTTTTTGTTTTATTTAGGTAAATATTATAATATTACCTGTCAAAACTCAACACATCATTCATTCCATACTTCCTACTTCCTACAACCATTCAAATTTCAAAGCTTGAATTTCAAGCACATCAGCAATGTTCTATGGCACATGCCACATTTTTCATAATTACATTGATTACTTCTCACTTTCTCAGTGATAATACGGTCAGCTGATTTCAAGGTCAATGAAAAATATTTTGCCAGAACAAAGGAAATCAGTAGAGTGTCGCTTCTATAATGTTCTATCACTTCTATGTTTATAGTAAAGAGTCTTTACTAAAGACGTAAAGTTATATTGAATATTCTTTCTCCATGGTATTGACTGTTTAGTTTTTACTTTTTAATTTTTATTACACGTTATACCTAATATAACGTATTTATTATATTATATACTTGTTTATGCTCGTCCATCTCCATTGTTCCACGTTCGTCTAAAATAGTCCGAATCCATGCGTGAATGAAGTTTGTAAATTTGCCTCATTTTACAGTTATTATTTGTTTTTTAGACTCTTATACTATAGCACGTAACAAAGCAAAAAGATCTGAATTGACCTCAGATCTCTCTACTACTGAACTATCTGAAGCAACCGAAAAATTACCCTGTGTAAAAAACAGCAAAAGAATGAAAATTGAAAAAAAAAGTATGAAGTGGAAATGTGGAGCCCAGCTTCCTGTGACAATTTAAGTAATCTTTAAGAATCTATAAATTGTATTATGTAATGATTTTTACAATTGTTTGTCCTTTTTGTATTTTAAGTTGAACAAGAAGAATCTGCGGCAGATGGTAATATAACAGATCATTCTTTAAATTCATCTATGGAAATAAACATTGTTAATAGTAATTCCCTGAAATATCTATATTCAGAATCATAAATCATAATACTTAATAATTCAATTTATATTTTAATATTAATAATGATAATATTTCTTTTAAAATTTCAGCAGGAACATCACCTACTTCTATAGTGCAAACAGATTCATTTACAAGTAGACCATCAAATGTAAAAAGAAAGTTAAATTTTGCAGTAGAACAATGTAGTTTACCAGAGTCTTCTAAACTGTATAAATGTTAGTAAAAACAAAATTACCAACTTTATAGTATAGTATAGTAAATTATTATTAAATAAATATTTTAAACATTTAATGTTCAGAGATCTTTGCATCAGTTTTGCACAGAATACTTCCTCACATTTTATTTAAATTTAAATTAAACTCTTCGCCAATAATTTAAACTTTATCCCCCTCTCCTATTGGTAAAATCTGAGCACACCACTAAAATGGCTCAGTTAGTACTTAACACTTAAGTATGTTCCATTGTTCCAGAATAAATCTTCAATGTATATTATAGTGCAAATCATTAAACTATTCTTTATATAAAATATAATACAAATATTTATAATTTATGTCAGTCAAAAATAATTATAAATACATTTTTAAATTAGGTTCAGAATCTGCATCAAACAATGTAATTTATACATCATCTTCTCCGTTTAAAGTAACACAAGAAGAAAAAAATGTGCCTCAATCATATTCACAACCTCTTCAATCATCTCAACCTGCTGAAAAAGATAAAGTACTAGGTATATTTAAAATTTATGATGTAAAATTATATAATTTTAAATTAAAAATGTATCATAAATATTCTCACAAGTATAGTAAGCACTATCAACACTAATATAGATAATATACATACAATTAATACTTAAACTTATTTATCCAATAAAGTGTAACAGTCATGTTGTAAACCGCAAAAGTTGAACTTAAATTATTGGTATTCTCAACATTGGTAATTTAAATGAACAAATGATTCAAATATATTAAGTATTATTAGTAAAGACCTGATTCTATTGTGGAATTCCAAATTTGTATAATTTTACGTTTCAAAGTTTTTGCAGCACAAAATTCCAGTCTTTCACTATCACAAATTAAAACCTTATTAATATAATACGATTAGAAAAAATGTAACTTTAATTAGAGAAAAATATTAGTAACTTATACATGCGAATAACTGATGTTTTTAGTATTTCTTATAGGCTATAATAATATAATCCATGATAAGTTTTACCTATGATTTTTTTTTAGAACTTCTCTACAAAATGAATCGTACTATATGCAACATTAAATACGATATTATGTCGCTATCTGATAAAATTGATCTTTTACAAAAATCTGGATATAATGTGCATGGTTTCGGTGAGCTAACTGAAGAGGATAAGGTTCAAAAAGAAGTATTTGAAAACCTTCCTTTAGAAAATCAAGAAGACTTATCTATGTTTGAAAACAAACTTTCTAATCAAGAATTTAGAAAAAAAATTGTGAGTTAAATACCTTAACTTGTACTTTGATAATTTTTATATTCATTCGATTTTTCATTTAGTTATTTGCAAACTAATATTTTGGTATAGTTATGGGTTTTGTCTGGGAGTTTATGTTTATTTAAATTATATTGCAGACTTTAGAGTTGAAACGATATGCTAGAGATTCATTACCCAGTACAGTACGTGCTATAATGCGATTCCTTTTCAAAGACAAACTGCTCGACAAATTTAGTTATAAGGGACAAAAAGGAAAAAAGGTGTTCTATACATTGACAATATGTTCGGTTATATTTGGTAATAATTATATTTATTTAATTTTTTAATTTTCGTTATCATTTTTACAGTTAAAATATTATATTATATATATAATTATAAACTATTAAAACAGTTTTATTTATTATTTCCAGATTCAATCAAGCTTATGAAAAAATTTTGTAAATATGATACCATTGAAGCAGAGAAACCTCTAAGTATTTTTATTTCAGGCGCCAAATTTAGAGATCTGCCTAAAACTAAAACTGTTCAATCTGTGAATGTGTTTGATTGAATCTATATAATTCAAATACTTAAATGTTTTGTTTATATTAGATAATTATTATAATAAACTATTATTAAATAGAAAAATTATAGGAAATCAGTATTTATTAATTGTGTTATAGTAAATTGTTGCAATAAGTTGATAATTTGCATGAACTTTTGCTCCAAAAAAACAAAAATCCAAAACAGTTTGGGATAACTAATTAGTTCACAATTAAATTAAAATTGAATTATTTTTTTATTAAATACAATTGCCATAAGCATTAATACCATAAGCTTTTTTAATGTCTTCTATATACATTGTGAAGTCAAATTATGGAAAGTAGTCTTATCAGCTCTAAAAAAATTACCTACATAATATCAGTGATGACAAATATCAAACATAAAAATAACTTTTATGTTAAATTTGAAAAGGTGTATATATTATTTTAATTATGATACCAGGTATAATAATATCAATTCAGCATATTATACACACATTATATTAAAAAATATGCTAAATAGTAAAAACATATTAAAAATCAATAATATATAGAACAATTAATATAAATAAGAATACCTATACACGGTTACACATTTCTATTGTAATATATTTATACAAACATATAAGTATACTTAAGTTTAATTATATCCTTCCATACCATATTAAAGTATAATAGCAACATTTTTGTTATTTATTTTGAATTTTAGTTAAATAATTATAAAACATATAAAAAAAATGTTTTCTAATTAATAAACTAATAATATTTTTCTATCATTATTTGTATATTAATCTAAAAATATTTAAAAAATAATGATAAATTATTATTTTATTTGTGATATTTATATAATCTCAAACAGTTGGCCAAATAACATTTTATAAACAATAAAATAACATTTTTTTAATGAATATTTAATGAAACTATAATAATTAAATGATGATATCATTGAAAATATAATATTTTTTTGTCATCGTAAAAATAATTTTTTGCTATCTGGGTTAGAAGGAATTATTTTAGTAAATTTGTTTATACAACTTTAAGAAGGTTGCTAAAATAACAAGATATATGGATTTATAAAATTGATTTTTAAACTATATTGTTCGTGTATATATATATTCATTATTCATAGGTGTGTAGTGTGGACTGGGGATGGTAAAGTATTTATTTTTTTTGAACCTTTGACAAGAACATCTGTATGTGGAAAACCCGATGATCTGAAAGGAAGAGCCGATGTTGATAAAATTGTATCAAATCCACCAGCAAATGTCCAAGTTTTTATAAGTGCTGAAGGGCAATCCATCTCAAATACAAAAACTTCTAATAGTGGTAAACTTATTTAATATTAAAATGTTAACTATGTAGAACTAAAATGTTATCATTTTTATTAGGCGAAAATGTTCAAGAAGAAGTCCATACGACCAATAATCTACTTTAATCTTAATGGAAGATTCAGCCATGGAAGCAGGATTAAAATCAGCTAGTGATTAAGCTTAGCAATAATTATTTCAATTTCATTATTTTCAAAAATTTTAAAATATGCTTTTTTCTATTAATTGACTTGCTGAACTGAATAAACTTTTTTATTAAAATAAAATATTAATTTTCTTCAGTTACATTTATAGTAAATACTCTATCAACAAGAATAAATATTTTTCATCCTTTCAGTTTTTTGATATTGAATACTGGTTTACTGATATGTCTTATTTTCAATAATAGAGAGATTAGAGTTATTCAAATAGTTTAAACCGTATCTAATTTATTGAGTACCTTATTTGCACATCTACAAATATGGAAATAAAATAAAATGGTTATTCTTTTTAATGTTGAAGAATTATTTTGAAATAATAAAAAATATTATCAATGATCGTTTACACCGACATTTAAGTATTGAACATCATTATCCAACTAAACTGATTGACGACAATAACCGGGGAATGTCTACATATACAAAATTTACCAATTTTCAGGTAAATGATATCATTTACCAGATAATGATGACATTTTCCACGTTTACATCATTCGCCGCAACATACGTATACTCGTACCTATATAAACATATTACCTATTTAAATACAAATTAATTTTTGTACTGCGTTTTGTACCACACATCATATGGTATATTCTGATACTTTTAAGAGCATATAAATCCGTACTCCAAATTTTACTAAGCTATTCCCAATATAATATTTATTTTGTACAGAAGTGGGCTCACCTTCATCGTATCACCTATTCGTCATCAGTAACTTCTTGTTCCGTATTAGAATCTTGACACTACTCTTCAACATGATCATTTTCGAATTCTTCATCACTATAAACACACATGTTGCACACCATGTTTTACGAACGAGACGGTGCAGACCAATTTTTAAGATCAAGGTGGTGCATTCCAAGTTTTACAAACAAGGTGGTGCAAACGAACTTTTGCGATCAAGGTGGTGCAAACCAAGTTTTACGAACAAGGTGACGCAACAATGTTTCATGAACATGGTGGTGCAAACCATGTTTCATGACTATAGTGGTGCAAATCATGTTTTACGAACAAGGTGGTGCAAACCAAGTTTCATGATTTTGGTGGGGCAAACCATGTTTCATGACTATGGTGGTTAAAACCCTGTTTTTCGAACAAGGTGGTGCAAACCGAGTTTTAAGAACAAGGTGGTACAAACCATGTTTAACGAACATGGTGATGCAGATAAACTTTTGCTAACAAGGTGGTGCAAACCATGTTTGATGACTATGGTGGTGCAAACCATGTTTTACGAACAAGGTTGGTGCAACCAAATTTCATAAACATGGTGGTGCAAACGATCTTTTGCGATCCAGTTGAACAAACTAAGTTATACGAACATGGTGGTGCAGACAATTTTTTGCGATCAAGTTGGTACAAACCAACTTTTGCCAACAAGGTTGTGCAATCCAAGATTAATGAACTTGGTGAGGCAAACCATGTTAGACGAACAAGGTGGTGCAAACCAAGTTTTACGAACAAGGTGGTGCAAACGAACTTTTGCGATCAAGGTGGTGCAATTCAAGTTTTACGAACAAGGTGATGCAACAATGTTTCATGAACATGGTGGTGCAAACCATATTTCATGACTATAGTGGTGCAAATCATGTTTTACGAACAAGGTGGTGTGATTTTGATGGAGATGTATCAGATGGTACTGTTTGTTATATTTGTCTAGTTTCAAGTAACAAATTTGTATACGATATTATACAAAACTCAATTAGAGAAATTCGATAAAATTTAAGATTGTCTATTATAAAATGGATGGTATTTTAAAAGAAATTATACATTGTCTGAAATGTAAGAAAAAAACAAAAAATATCGATGCAAAAAAAGTTCAAACGAATAATGGTAGGTGGAGAATCTCAGCAAAATGTGTTGAATGTAACACAAATAAAAGTAAATTTATTCAACCTCTTAAAGATGAAGAAAAAATTAAAAACAACCAAAAAATAAAGGCAAAGGATAAACTTTCAATAGCTCAAGAACTTCACAAACCTGTAAGGAAACGATTTCCGAAAAGAAAAATATTTACCAAGGGTATTGATGATCTATGGGCTGCTGATCTAGTTATAATGAAAAACTATGAGAAAGAAAACGATAATTATTCTTATATGTTAAATGTAATTGATACTTTTTCCAAATTTGCTTGGTCTTATCCACTTAAAAAGAAAGACGGAAAAAGTGTATCCAAAGCTTTTGAAAAAATATTAAAGGAAGCTAAAATACAAAACCATAACCCTCCAGTTTTACTCCATACCGATAAAGGACTAGAATTTGAAAATAAATTGTTTAAAGAAATGTTAAAAAAATATGAGATTAAAATGTATCATACTCAAAATGAAGAGAAATCTTCAATAATCGAACGATTTAATAGAACACTCAATGGAAAGATGAGAATACATTTCGAAGTACAAAACAATAAAAAATGGATACATAATTTACAATCCTTGTTGTATGAATATAATTTTAAAGACATTCATAGAACTATTGGAATGAAACCTTGTGAAGTTAAAAAGAGTAATGAATGTGAGGTTTTAAGAAAGGTATTCTCTGAGAATAAATCGAAACAGAAAATTAAATTTAAAGTTGGAGACAGAGTTCGAATTACCAGATTTAAACAAAAATTTGCCAATAAATATGATCCTAATTGGACTCGTGAAATATTTATAATAAACGAAATTGTGTACACATCTCCTATAACTTATAAAATAAAAGATGTTGATGGTGAAATTATTGAGGGGACTTTTTATACAGGGGAACTCCAGAAATCAAAATTTTAATTTTTATGTTGAATTTCAATATAAAAATTTTATTATTTCAAAAACATTTTGAAATAATAACTCAAAAAAATAGAGAAGAATAAACTAAGTTAAAAAGACCACAGACCATAATATAAATATTTTTTTAAAAAACTAAGTGAAAAAGACCACAGACCAAAATATAAATATTTTTAAAAAAAACTAAGTGAGAAAGTTCAACAATTTGTTTTAAGTGAAAAATATCAATAAATTAGTTTTAAGTGAAAAATATCAATAAATTAGTTTTAAGTGAAAAATATCAATAAATATCAAAAGTGCGCCAGGATTGGTACATATATACTACTAATACCTAACATTTGTTTTACTTAAGAATTTGCTTAAGAAAGTTTTTTCTTAGAATAATCTTAGTATCAATTATGAATTTGGCAGAGAGAATATTACGTAGAAAGTTATTTAGGTATAGAAAGGCCTGATCTAAAAATACAATTATCAATCGACTGCAAATAATCTAATCTAATGTTCTTATAATGGTAACCTGTTATTCGTAAAACCACTTTCAAGTGGTAATATAATTTACTGTACCGTGATTTATCTTAAAACAATGAATTAAAAAAAAAAAATTTGAAAAATCCAAGGGGGCAAATGCCCGAGCTTTCCCCCCTTCCGGGCGCCTATGATAGGTGAGGTTATATCATCACATTTTACCAAAATGTTCTCCCGAGACTTAATATATTTAAGATTACACGAACTCGGTAATGTACGTGGATTTCGAAAAGTTTTTGTTTCACACGTTTCGTCTAATTGATGGAGTTGTTGCTCGTGTGGACAAATATACATGTCCGTATTTCTTTTTCAATTTGTTAAATCTGATCCTGTCATTTGGGTATAATATAATCTAGATTTATTTAATCCGATCTGCATTCTATAATAGCGTATACGGTATACATCATTTTTTATCTTATGCCTCGATTACACTGAGCGATTTTACACGCTGCGTGTCGGCTAACCTCGCGCGCGTATGAGCGTGTAGCGACTTGTTCGATTAAATTCGCTCGTTCGCTAGTCACGCACACGCATTCATATGATATACACGTGACAGTGGTTAAAGTGAAAAATAATTGCAGGGGGGACTCAAGCTAATGCAAAAAAATAAGTCCCCTCAATAAATTTTGTAGCTAAGGGTAAGGTGTATGCCCCCCTGATTTTTTAAAATTATACTTTTAATCCATGTTATTGTTGACCTAATTTTTAAAACTAATCACGGACGTATATAATATGTATAATATGTATATATAATTGTATATGTATATGTATACACATATTATTATGTATTATGTACATACTCAGTGGTTATAACTCTAAAATATAAATTACCTATATCCTGGCCAAGGAGAGAAAATTGTCTCGAGAACAAAGATAAATCAAAATAGTTTTTTTTTTTATATAATATAGATCTTGCTACTAATTTATAACTAAATACCATTTTTTTTAACTTTTTTTATTTAATTTTTAAATATTTTGTCAACTTTAGTCTCAACTTTTAAATAAACATTTAAATTGATCCTTGGTAATATATAATGTAGTATAATTGCCTTATTAATGATTTTCATAAAAATATGCATTTATATCTATTAGTACTATACTGCGGTATTCATAATTTATAACAATATAAGTATAACATTATAGAAAAAATAAAATAAAATGAACACCTAATTTTTGGTTTATATAGATATAAAATAATAGGTAATATTATAAAAGTAATAGTTATACGAATAACAAAAATAAAAAATGCATTTCCAATGCTATGTGATCAATAATATTTGAGCATGATACGTTGCTTTGAAGTACTCTTGTCTCTTCCCATGTAAAACCCATTTAATATTTGAAGATCAGTCATTTTTGGAAAGTCTTTAAAGGGACGTTAATATTGAGCAATTGAATAAGCTGTACGGAATATTCTAGCTGTAGACTCATGTTCAGCTGCCTTAACTTTAAAAATATGTTCATCAATAACATTCTTTTCTGACTCAGTAATGATTTTTTGGGCATTTAAATGAGCAATAGAACTTTTGTGTTAAACTTTTTTTTTGAAAAATTGAAATAATAGATGTATTTTTAGACCAAATACAAAACCAAATACACCATTCAATAAGTAATGTAATCACTAATCACAAATAGGCCCAGAAGAAAAAATTAAAATAATCAAACGAATGTATTTTTACTCTATGTATAAAATATAATAAGTGTTATGACTTTAATAGTGCAATCAATAATCATCATTCATTATCACTTTTACGTTACCTACCTATACTCAGATTTATAATTTTTTTTATACGTTTAATGTAGATATTAACATTCATTTTTTATGATTAAATGAATATTTTAACCGTCCCCCGGTAAATTAAACTAAAGGGGACGCAAAACTAAAGCTAAACAAAGAAGGGGAACACCGTCCTCCTCCGTCCCCCCAACTTTAACCACTGACACGTGACAAGAAGTTGTCATTGATACTTATAGATAATTCATTCGTTTTCTTTTATATTAAAAATTTTAAAATTTATGATGAAGTGGAATTGTAATAACATTGTTGACTTTAAAAAAATTTACGAACAGTATCCATTACTCTGGAACATAAAAACATAAGGACTATTTGAACATAAAATTAAAAGATGAAATTTTTAAAAAGTTGTATGCAGACCTCGAGAATGAAGGATTGTTAATGGGAATAGATGAAAAGCAACTCAAGGCAAAAATTAAAAATTTAAAAGATGTTTATAGAAATGAGCTTGCCAAAATCGAAAAAAGTAGAAAAAGTGGAAGTGGAACAGATGAAATATATTCTCCAAAACTTACGTGGTTCAACTCTGCCAACTTTTTTGGTGAAGTTTTATCAACAAGACACAGCCAGTCAAATTTCGTAAGTTTGAATATTATATAATATAATAATATTGTTAGTGTTATAAATTAATAATTAATACCAATATTCAAAGTATGCAGAAACTATTTCCTATTTAAAATTAGTATATAATGTGCAATGATAAATATTTCATAATGAACAAAACTCAAACAATATAAATAAGAGAATATTTTGTTTAATTTTATAAATATAAATGTAACGTAAATGAATAGCTTAACATGTATTTATTTGCTTATTTTAATTTTACTTTAAATTTAATTTTTCATAATTGATTACTTAAAAGTACTTTAAATAAATTCATTAGGTACCTATTTTTATATAGTTATGCCAACTTTCTCCCATTGCCACGGTAAAGGATTTTCCTCTATAAAATATTTTTTCAATAAACTCCTAACATATTCTGCAGCTAGTTTATAGTTGTTGCTGCTCATTCTATTGTCAGTTTCTAGGTTATTCATGTGTTCTCTCCATTCCCCAGGAATAATATTGCCGTTGTTAAAATTCTCTTGGTCAACTGCTTGTGGAGGTATATAGCTATTTGGAGTAGTTTTACGTAGTCAGTTGTGTAGACTACAAGCTGCATATATTACTTTACCTATTGTTTTTGGCTGTAGATCAATTGGTTTCGGAAATATTTGGAATCGCCACACCAGAATGCCAAATGCGTTCTCCACTTACCTTCTAGCACGTGAAAGACGATAGTTAAAAATCATTTCATAATTACAAATAACAAATTTGTCAAAGTTGAGGAATCATCTGAGCCTCTCTTACCTTGTGATGTGTATTATCCAGCGCTCACTATATCCTGAACACCCAAACCCCCTCCCCAGGCACGCCCCTGCTCTCAGTGCTCTATTGTGCGCTAGTACGCTCGGTACTAGAGTATGGTTCTATTGTCTGGTATAGTGGTATCTGTATACCGTTGGTGATATACTTAGACTTGATAGAGTGCATAACAGGTTTTTGAATAATGCTGGGTACTGCCTAAAAATTGCTCATCCACCCCATGACTATCAACCAATAAATGATATTTTATGTCTCGAGTCACTATCAGTTAGACATCAGACACATAGTTACCGATTTATTTCTGGGCTATTTTAAATGGGAAAATTGATGCACCTCGATTATTAGAGAAACTTAATATCCATGTTCCTAGCAACACTCGATACCAGGGCACGTTCTACCTACAAACAGATAGGTCCAACTATGCTGCCAATGCACCCCTCCCTAGACTGATGCGTGTATACAATTTATATAATTTGTGACAATTTCGTGCCTGGGCCCTTTATTTTTGTTTCACCATATTATTGGTTTTTGCTGTCTTACTATTTTTAATACTGTTATTATGTCTTACTATTTTAATATTGTTATTTAAATTTGTTATTATTTTGCATGTAAGTACTTTGTATAAAAGCCGATTGGCGTTAATCATTATAAATAAATAAATAAATAAATAATTATTAAGTCCAGTTTTACTATATGCATTGATTAAATATACATAGATAGACCAAGTCAATGGACAATATGGGAATATGAATATTAGTAGCGTAAGAATGTCAATAGATAGCGGGTACAGTAATTGACCACCAAATAATTATATAAATCAAGTAGACAATGAAAACATATATCTATATTATGGCGGTGAGGGGTACGCCGGGAAAAGACCGCAGACCCGCATATTAAATCGCGATAAGAAGTTTCAATTCCACGAATATAAATTGATATTGAATATTATTATCATGAACTACTACATAGGACTTGACACTCCTGGCAGGAGGAGAGCAGGGAGCCGTCCACATTGTTGTACGTACGGTGTACACGTGCGACACAGCGCTATCTATGATTAAAAAACAAACGGTATAATCAAATACCGCCTTTTTTTAAAAAATGTCGAGGATATTAATTTTTTTATTTTTCATGTGCTTTTATTTAAGTATTATACTTAAACTATATTTATTATAAATAGAATTCATCAGAGGTTCATAGCTATTTGTAATAGACAAATTGTATTTATATTTTTTACATTATTTAAATTTATTATTTTAAACATTATATTAAGATAATATCACGAAAAAACTGATTATAGATACACATTATTCTATTAATAGCATATTGTATCCATAATATGTTCATTTGTATAAATATACATATATGTACGGTTAAAATAAAATATGATCAACATTTTGTTATTTGCTGTTAATTTTTTCTTTAAAATAAAAATTAAAATAATTTAATTAATTAAAAATAGGACGTAAATGTAGTGTAAAGTTGTGTGATAGCAATAAACCTGGTAAAGTTACTGAACACATAACTTTATTTTCAATTCCAAAAAATCGAACGATCTATGACCATTGGACTAGTATCGTTAATGCATGGAATTGTAACAATAACGAAGTTAAGTATTTATGTCATAAACATTTTGAAGTTGATGACATAAACAAAACATTTGATGGTTACTCTATTGATGATAATCAGGTAAATTAACTTAATAACATTAATAACATGCCAATAAAACTAAAAGGCAGATTTTCATTAAGTGAGGTGAAATTTTGATGATCCAATAAATAATGTACAAATATTCTTGAGCATAATAGACCAGGGGAGGCAAACCTATGATAAGCATACCAAAGGTGACACATAGGCCAAACTTTAAAGGCACGCAAAACAAAAAATAAATAATTCAATTAATATTTAAAAAATTAGAAATAAGTTATTTATAAAATGTATGTATTAAAAAATTTAAAGAAACTAATTAATTGTACATTTTTATTTTTATGATTACTTACAATATATTCCTTTGAACAATTGGGCATATAAACAAATGTATTATTTAATTCTAATTACAGCATATCAACAATGAATATTTTTCTCTAATCACTAAGTGAGTTGTGAATTTATACTTTTAAAATCTCCCTTTCCAACACTTCTAAACATTATTTCATATTATAAATAAAATATAAGTGATTTTTTATTCTGAAAAATAATAACAATATTTTTTGAAGATGAGGGAGGAAGGCACTCAGTTTTATAAAACTTGATTGGGAAATTTTGGCAATTAACCCAAAAAAGGTTTGCCACCTCTTTTTATAGACTACGAATAAAATGAAGATTCACTTTATATTATTTAACTTATATTGTGTGAATTTCTAAAAAAATTTTTAGCCTTGGGCAAACAGAACAAAATTTACATTAAAACGTGATGTTATACCAAAGATTCCTAACTTATTGAATGTACCACAATGTCGAAAAACATTGAAATGGCACGAGGATGAATTAACACACAGTAGAAATTTAAACAAAACTGACTTAAAGTAATTATGCTTATATTAAAATAATATTGGCACATTTAATAAGACATTGATGAAATGTACACTATTAATTTAAATTAAATTTTATTTTTAAAAACTAGCAAACCGAACTTAAATGAATATAATAATGAAAATAAAAATGAAACATCTAATTCTAAATTTGAATTTTGAATAAAGTTTAATATATTTGTTGTTTTATCATTTATCTTATCAATATAATATAGTGTATGATTGTGTCGGTAGAGTTAAGGTCAATAGCTGTAGTACGACGACCGTACAACATTGTAGTTAATAATTTTTGTGTAGTGTCAAGTCCTATGTAGTAGTTCATGATTATTATTATTATTCTGGGACGAGGTGGCCGAGCGGTCTAACTTATATCATTGATTAAATATACTATGAAAAAAATTATGCAAATATATTTTGAAAATTTTATGCATTTCTAAGTACAAAATATTTTGAAAGTTTACGTGATTTTGACACACTTACCGTATCTTAACTCCTTTATAAACAAAAGCCGTGCCTATATTATATCTTAAAATTTAAGAGAGCCACTTATGTGGAGTCTAGTATTAAATTTTCAGTCCTTAGATATTCAAGCTGATAAAAATAAATAATCCTTCGTTATTAAAATCATGTATGATACAAACTGTACGATAGTTACAAAAGAAAATAAGGAAAGAATTAACAGTAAATACAAATCAATTTAATGATTATAATATATTTTTATTTTTATGAAATGCATTCCAACAATAATACATACTTAAGTTATTACTTATTTCTTAAAATACTTAATTTATTTTGGTTTTTTTCAACTCTGGTGCTTTTAATATTTCTGGATTTCCAATTAAAATCTCTGAGGAACTTACAATTAATAAAATGAATAATTATATAATTAAAATGATCATTGCATGATTCATTAAACTTACAGATATATGACAAATCACTTTTTATTTTATCAAAAAGAAATTGACGTATGAATTTTTTGTGAGGCATTATTTCAACGGTTTTTTTAATTATTTGCTGTGCTAAAGTTATAAATTGAGTAAAGCTATGTGTTGGTCTTTTTAAAAATATATCAGATGTTTTAGAGTCATAGTTTCTACAAAAAATAAGAAATTCTTGTTCATTAAATTGATTTTCTTCATCAAATTTTGTCATTACATTTGAACAATTGTCACATTTAAATTTTTTAAAACATTTGTGTCTCAAGTAACCTGCAAAATAACTGTTTGAGCAATTTTCAAGTGTTACTTTAGCTTTATGTTACGGGACAATTTAAAATATAATAATTAATAACGTTGCAAATTTAAATTCAATAATTCAAATTCGGCAAACCCACAATGATAGTGATAACAATTAAAACAGATAGCTATTTGGTCTTGGTAAGACAAAACATTTTCATGGCGGAACAAACTACTAACAGCGTAACCATAGCGTTACCTATTGGCCTGGCTCCTGCACTACTACATTTCTGGCTCCCATTTCACTTTATAAAGCGTTAACGATTTTTCCTATCACTTGGTCTATCTATGTATATTTAATCAATGCTATATGGTTTTAATAAGTTTGTTCTTAATGGAAATGCATCATCGCTAATAATAACACATTTTTCGGACATACCTAAGGTATTATTTTCCAATGCGATACCATTTAAGGTACTGTCTCGAAATATTGCAATATCACTAGCTCGGCCATTAGCTCCTATATCGATGTATGTAAAACAATAATCACCGTCAACCATTGCGAACAATATAATACTATAGGTTTTTTTATAATTATAAAATGATGAGCCAGAACCAGGAGGTCGTTTAATTATCACACGTTTTCCGTCGATTGCACCACAACAGATTGGAAAATTCCAACAATGAAAAAATGTATCTTTTATTTTCCCCCATTCATCAGCAGTCGTAGGCACCTGAGAATTTTAAATTTAAATTAAGTTTATATTGTATAATAATTTTTTTTTAAATATATATGGAATCATATAATAAATAATCTAAATTTCTAAATTGATTATTATTGTTTAGATTTTAACCAATTTAAGTCAATGTTTCAATGTTCGAATGCGATGGACTCTAACCCAATCAAAGAGATTGAAAATGAAGGTTCAACAAGGGAATCCATAAACGATATTCAAATAGATGAAACAATTGGAAGACCAAGACCGTTGCCAACAAAAATGAAACCACCATCAGGGCCAATAAAAAAATTAAAAAGCAAACAGCCCCTGATATAGCAATTGAACAATTAGACAAAATCGCTCAGAATGCATATGAAGAAAAAGCGTATGATCAGTTTGGAAAGTATGTTGCATGCGACCTTCGCCAACCACCACAACGCCAAGCTATTAAGCTATTTTGTTACAGTCTGAAATACAAAGTTGTATTACTCGGATCAGATTATCTAGTTTGGAGCCTCTACCTCAACAATACTATCAACAACCATTACGATACACGGAACAACTTCATGTTGCTCCCTATCACCCTAGTGAAATATTTTTATTGAAAGTGCCATTAAAAAATTCAGAGCAAAAACGAAAGGAGTAAAAATAAATGATAAACAAATACACTGCATAAGATTTGCAGACGACATAGCCATAGTAGCAGAGAATGAACATGATTTGAAAAATAAGTTGACAAAATTAACAGAAACTCTAGAGGAAGTACAATTAAAAATAAATGCTAAAAAGACAAAATTATTAATAGTAGACAAACATAATAAAAAAATGGAAACAACTATTATTCTACATGGAATGGCTATAGAAGAAATAAAATCATTTTGCTAACTAGGTAATTACATCACACAGGAAAATAAATATACAATAGAAATAAAAAGAAGAATAGCTCTGGCTACACAAGCCTTCTCTAAAAAGCAGACTCACAGGCACATATCTCTTAGAATTAAGAAATTGTTTGTTAAAACATTTGTTTGGAGTGTGTTATTCTATGGAAGCGAAACCTGGACCTTGAGTGCTCTAGACACAAGAAGAATAGAAGCATTTGAGATGTGGACGTGGCGTAAAACTATGAAGATAAGTTGGATGGAAAGGATAAAAATAAAGAAGTTTTGAGCTTAGTACAGGAGCCAAGACAAATTATCAAAAATATAGAAACAAGGAAAATAAAGTTTTTTGGATACGTTATGCGTCATGACACATTCATTATAAATATTATGGAGAGAAAGATAAATGGAAAAGGTAGAGGACGACCAAGAGACACAAACATAGGAAATATAAAGAAGCTATTATCCTTACCAAGTTATGAAGCAGTGATATTAGCAGGAAAAAGAGAAAAATGGTTGCAGCGACAAGGCGAAGCCTTTAGATGTATAAAAATAAAATTCAATTATAATGAAACTTTGAATACAGATAGAACATGTTTTGATTTTTTTGGTAAACAATTTTTTTTAAGTTTGATAAAAAAAACTTGCTGAAAATTAGTCTATAAACTTTAAATTTCTACATTGAAGCTTAACTCATAATCGTTTAACTATAGAAATGATTTATGGGTTCTTTATAATGCAATGCACTTGTCACCATATCTTGTCTGAGGGCTTGAAATGTATAAATTAAGCAAAGTGCATCCTTTTCAATAATTAATATGTTATACAAGAATACATACAAACTTGAATATTTTTGGTGTTGCAAAGCTATACATTTCAAACACTTGACAGTTACAATTGCGACACTTGTATAATTCGAATTACACGGCTGTATATAGCAATTTTCATAGGTACTTGATAAACATGGCACAAGTCACTATCTCTTCATACTATGATTATATTACTTAACTATCAACTTAAATTTGTTTAAAAATAATTTAAAACCAAGATTTTTTAGAGTAGAGATCACATAGACTACAAAACACACACTGAGGTCAACTTTTCAGAATCAAATGTTTTCTTGACATCATGATTACAACTTAGTACTTACTGAATTTATCACATAAATGAATTTAAGTACATAAATTAATAACACTAGGTAGTACTGTAATGTTGTAGCATTGTTCTGTGATTGTACTGTTGTAGGTAGTTGAAAAACACATTTTATTGAATTTTATTAATATTATTTTAGTATTATTATCATAACATTCTTGATAGCAATATAATGCAAATTGGCGGGAAAATAGAGATAACTCATTTATCACTAAAACAATGGTTCAAAAAGATTTAAGTCAGTATATAAAATTACAAAACTCATTTTGCACTATTAAACTACAAATTCAAAAAGATTTAAGTCGACATATCATAACATGCACTAAAAAGAGAAAAACTGGGACTTAACTCAAGAAACAATACTTTATTATTCCATGAATAATAAACTTTGACTTAAATTATTAAGCACAAATTATAGATTTTTTTTCTGCATTTTTCTATGTAAATAACTCATATTTCACATAATGTTGACTTAACCCCTTTTTCACGCGCACTCACGAATTATAAGAAAGAAACCTAAAATATGCATGTTGCACATTTTCAAGTACTTGTTTTTGTCTGATAGGAAGAGATACCATATCAACGAACAATAATCAAAATTAGACCAGATAAAAGAACAATAAATCTGATGCAATGAATTAACATTGTAGAAGTTTTTAAAGCAGCTTTTAACTAATCCTGGTAGTACTATTGCTTTATTTTTGATGAATTTAATGTGATCATCAAAAGTTATTTTGCTGTCAAATACAATGCCTAAATCTTTTACTTCTTGTTTATGCTCAAGCGGTATACCATCAATATTATAAAAAAAAGAATATTTAGAGCGAGATTGATTATAGGAAATATATTAACATTTATTAATATTTAGGGATCATTCATTCATTTTACACCAACTATTTAGATAATTTAAGTCCTTTTGGAGGAAATCAGAATCTTGTTTGGATTTAATAATACACTATATTTTTAAGTCATCTGCAAATAATTATATTTGGGAAGAAGATAATGATATATCGTTAATGTACAATAAGAAGAGAATAAAAGCTAAATGAGAACCTAGGGAACTCCCGAAGTGACTTCAAATTTAACGGTTAGAGCAATACGAATCGAGTCATGATAAAATAGGATCACAAACACTATACATTTTTAATTTATAATTTAATATATGTGTTATGGTTGATAGTATCAAAAGCTTTGGTAAAGTCTGTATATATAACATAAACTTGATGGTCAACTGACAAAGCATCAAATAAATAATAAGTTTGTGTTTGTTGATCTAGCGTTTCTAAAACCATGTTGTTCATTAATGATATTGTTGTTAAGAATAGTTATAATTTTTTTTTGATACAATCTCCTCAAACATTTTTAGACATTATGGAAAGCATTGATATAGGCCAATAGTTAACTATATTAGATGGATCCGGTTCTTTTGGTAAAGGAGAAACTAACACTGTTTTTCAGTAGTCCAGAAAGACATCCGTTGACAATGAGAGATTGAAAATATAATGAAGTGAAAAACAATAGCATATTTACATTTATCAAAGAAAATCCTAGAAATTAAATCATGGCCAGGACAAGTAGAATTTTGCAGAGAGCTCAAAGATACAAAAACTTCAGATAACGAAATGTTACAGGAAGAAAGTGAGGAATCAAAGTGGCGGACAACACTGAGACGAAAGCGGGTAACTAGAGGAACAAGGAAAGTGGATATTAGCCAGTGAGTTATAATTGAAAACACTAGAGAAAGAATTGGCAAACAAATTTACAATAACAATGCCATAATTAAATTACATTGAATTGGGAAGAGAACAAGCTTTTAGATTTTTGAAATAGCTCCAAAAGAATTTAGGATTGTGGGTAATAGATTTTTAAAATGAATTAATAAAAGTTGGGTAATCAAGTTTTGATTTTTGCATTGCGCTCTTAAATTAGAAAAACTATTGTAATAAATTTGTGAATATGAAAATATAAACTTTTTATGTGCAATTTTTTTTCAAAAATTTTGTTATTTAATTGAGGAGAAAACCAACTAGGACATTTAACCTGACGAATAACATGAACTGGAATATACATACTAATAGCATTAAAAATTAAATCTTAAAAGACATTAACAGCTTGATTGACACCAAGTATACCTATTAAACATGTCATCGAAATTAATTGATATCTCAAATAAATATGAATTTAACTCATAACAATTACCATGTTTAAAATAAAATTTTAAATTATTTCAGAAAAGATAAACGGTTTAATTGAAAGAGAAGGACACGTTATGGTTAATGGTCACCAAAGTTTTAACTATATATATATATATATATATATATATATATATATATATATATATATATATATATATATATATATATATATATATATTATTATTATTATTATTTAAATAAAAGACAACTAAATTAAAATTTATCTTTTCTGTTTATTAAAAATATTCTTTTCATATACATATAATTTAAAAATGTATAAAAAATTATGTGCATGAAAATTGTAACAATAGTAATTATCAAAAATCATAAAATATAAGTAATTTAGAAAATATTCAAAATATTACCAAAATTTAGGCACAAAATAATATCTTAAATTAAAACTTGTAAATCTAATAATAAATGTTTATCTCAAAAAAATTAATTGAGTACAAATTATGAGTATAAATAATTTATTTTGACCTCATTTTAGTTAATGCTTACTTAATTTAAAGTAATACCGTGTGAAAAAACAGTAATATGCCAATAATAAATTAAATACCCAAGTTAGAAAGGCATATTTATCAAACACATAATATATAGTAATATCTCACATGATTAATTTGACTTATTTATCTTTATCATGGAGTCTTTGGTGATCAGGTAATTTGTAAAAAAACTGGTGGTCTAAAGCTTTCTCTGTGGTAATTCGCAGAAATGGTAAATATCTGAGCATTTCATAGATTAAATCGAACAATACTTTGTCATCTTCCTTCTAGGATTTCATGTATTTCTGTGAAAAATAAATTTATATTTCTGTATGTATTTTGTAAACTATCAATATTATGTTTTCTACTCTTAACCTTGAATTAGGTATGTGATACAAATCTACGTAAATAGGTATGTGGGGTGTTTTGATTATTCGATATACTTAACTTTATTACTTAAAAAAAAATTATATTTTGAGTATCAATAGTAAAAAATAGATTTTTTTAATTATTCGACATTCATATCTTTGTAGATGAAATTAATAACTAATAAATTGAACTAACCTTAAAGCTTTTGAAATTTTTTGTAACAAATTGACCATCCTGGCTTGATTTGTCCCAATTTAATTTGTCACAATGGTAATATCCGGTCATACTTCTTCTGGTCATCCTTAAAAATGTATATAGCAATGATTATGTCATTACTCATTAGTTTAAAATAATAATCAAATATTTACAGGGAAGCCATTAGGTCAAGAATACGCTGCATTATTGCAAGATGTTCTAAATCATTATTTGTTATGAACAATGTTGAACCTAGATAAAGTTCAAAGATACTGCATCCAATAGACCAAACATCACAAGGTTGCGCCCATCCAAGTTCTACAAATAATATGATACAATACCTATTGAATATGTTAGGCATAAGTCGGTATTCCTTACTTAAGATAACTTCAGGTGCTCTATAATATCTTGTTGACACAACTGAAGTATGGTATTGATAATAAAAAGTGGCATTTCCAAAATCTATCAATCTTATTTCAGTGTTCTTATCATTTTAAATGCACATTTCAAATATTTTAATTAATAAAACTATTTAATAATTAAAGAGCGGATTTTTAGGTTTTTAAATATTTTTATTGATTTTATACAACTTTACGAGGGTGAAAAATGTGGACGATTTATCTATCACAGAGTTCATAGAAAAAAATTAATTTTGCATACCTATTAAAGTATATTTTGGACATAAGAGAATATTTCGCTTATTTTCATATTTTAGAATATATTCTATAATTGTTCATAAAAATTAGTGTATTTTGAAAGAATAAAAAATTAGTTAATTTCTCGAAATGTGATTTTTCCTAGCAATCATTTTTTCTAGGAAAAAAAATAATTTGATTAAAGAGTGATAAAAATTCAAAATCATTCAATTATCTACTTGTCTGTAATCGAGTTGGTTATGTTCCTCAAGAATGGTGCAAAGTTATCTATTATTTTTAATTAAACTATTATGTTTTTTTTAAAATTATATTTATATAGCTCTGTATCAACTGATTTACATTTATTATTGTTCAATAATTTCTTGTTACCAAAGGAATGGTGCAAAGTTATTTATTATTTTTACTTAACTATTATGTATTTTTAAATATATTTTATCACATTTATGTAGGTAGCTATGTATCACCTAATTAACATTTTTTTGTAATTCAATAATTTACCTGTTACCAAAGGAATGGTGAAAATTATCTATTATTTATGATTAAACTCTTATGTTTTTTTAATTATATTTTATTATATTTATATAGCTATGTATCAACTGATGCATTTTTAATTATTAAATAATTTACCAGTTATCAAGAGATAAACAGTTATTAATTGTTTTTATTGATCTATTAGAGAAAAAAATCATTGCATATTTACAAATTCAAGGAATATTTAGAGAATATTTTAAGGTTTTAAGAACCTGAAAATCCCCTCTTTAATTATTATTAATAATATATCAAAATCATAAATTACTTTTTGCTTATTAAGCTGTGTTTCATAATCAGAATTAACAAATATTATATTTTCAGGATTCAGATCGGTATGTGTAATTTTATTACGATGTAAAAATCTAACTGCATAACACAATTGGTAAGATATATGTTGTACTTGATCAATTGTGTATGGTTGAGTCATTTAATTTCTGTTGATAAAAAATAATTAGTTGAATATTTATTTCAAACTAAATAAATTTAAAAAAAATTAAATACAATTTTATGAAAAACTTACTAAAAAATCATAAACATTCAATCCGAATAATTAAAAACATATACATATATGTCCTTTAAAGTCAAAGTTATCAATCATATGGACACAAAGACTAAAATCAAATAGAAACCATAATGGTACATTATTATTACTGTAATTAAATATATATTTTTTTTTTTTTTAGAAAGTTTAAGTTATCTTTAATAGAATTTCACAAGGTTACCAACATCTATTAGCCAGGATGTCTCCGTTTTCATAAATAAAATGTCCCTCTTCGTAATTGGCAATGACTGGACTTTTTGCTAGCAGCTGATGACAGTGATTTCAAAGTTCCCATAGTTATGCATTATTCCATTATTCATCAAGATATTAAAATCAATTTTTGGACGCCTGGTACAAACACACACATGTGAATTGTTTTTGACAAATTGATGTTAGGTACATTTCAGTGACATCCATTTCCAGCAGTTGTGTTTTATCACCCACAATCATAAAGACAATAAAACACAAGACAAAAGATAGCCTCATTAATAGCTATTACATATTTTTACAAATTGAAGTGTTTTATATATATATATATATATATATATATATATATATATATATATATATATATATATATATACACACACAGTAAAACTTCGTAAAGACGCTCTCAAAGGGGAAATCGTAAAACTGGGATAACTAGGGATAGCGTTATAGGTGATATCCCGCCTTTAATTACGCTCTTGAAGCGTTCAGGAGATATTGTGCCTATTAAAAGCATTTTAAACGTGAAAATAGATAGAATAAATAAGACAATTTTTCGTACTGTGACTTGTTATGTATTACACAGTAATATAGGTTGTACATATTTAAAATTAATAAAAAAAAAACACCAGATATACATACAAAAAAATTATTATTAGGAAGGAGCATATTTTTTAATTATAATTTTTTTGGGTTGAAAAATAGTGGTTATGGTTGGTCGTTTAAGTACATTGTTTCTATAATTATTCAATACGACATTTTCCATCCTCTCTAAATATAGAAGCATGTTTTCAGTGCCATCAGTTGCAGTAAGTGCCTATCTCAATGTAGTTATTGATTGACTAGCGATTGACGGAAGTGGTGGAAATTATTCTTCCTCATTATTATTTGGCTGGCTCTTCATATGTATTACACAGTAACATAAGTTGTACATATTAAAAATTGATAAAAAAAAATAGTAAGTGAGATGATTAGTCCCTTCGGTCCTCGGACAAGATATTGGTGATGAATGTATTAAGTTTTAAAGAAATGATGACTCATTTCTTTAGTATAAAACGATTCTGAGCAAAGCTTCAGTGTATAAGTATTGTATACTCAATATTTCATTAGAAATAAACTTAAAATAAATCAGACAATATCGTAAAAAATTGTATAATAATTTATTAAAGTGTGTATAAAAAAAAATCCTGAGTCACGATTTTTGAATTTTTGTTAGGATAATTAGGTAGCTATATAAGTAAGGTCATATTAAATTTTCAGAACTTTTTGTCAAATATTTAAAATTATATTACATAAAAACTTTCAAACAATTTGGTAAATTAAAAATTCTATATTTAAGTCAAAAGTGCTATATTTGTTCTGAAAATTTTGTCCAATATAAAAAAGTATGTATTTGATATTGGATAAAATTTTCAAGTTTCTAGCTTCAACACTTTTCGATTTATGACTAAATACCTAAAATCTGAACAGTGAAAATATCGTTTATGTCGGATTTTTACCGTTTTTACTCAGTTTTTCGATCGTTATTCTTGATTACTGGAAAATCTATGGAGATTTTGGAAAAATGACCTCTTTAAAGTACCATCTCAGTTCAATTTCGAATCTAAAAAGCTGCTGTACAAAACTTTTGGACAAGGATTTCTATACGAAAAAGTGTTAAAAAAAAAAAAAAAAAAAAAAAAAAAAGACAAAAAAGATAAATAAACATCATTGTAAAACCATAAGATCCTTTGCTTCATTCAGATTCTAAAATATTTTTTAAAAGGTTTAAGAAGCTAGAAATGATAAGAGGGTATAATTCGGAATTACGCATTATGCGGTGGCTTATAAAGCATGTTTTTTTCATTGTTAAAAGTGTACAAGTACCTGAGACTGGGAAAAATCCACGTGTTAAGCGGGATGGCGTATTAAGCAAAAGCGTTTTAAAGAGGTTTTACTGTATATTATATATTATATTAATCAGAAAAAAATGTTGAAAAACAACTTTAGGTGAATAGCAGCTGTAATATGTTAACTGGGTACCAATGTGAATTGCGGCTCTAATATTTTAATATTTTTACAGAGTAGGTAAATTACGTACTTAATATTGTAATATTGTTACCAACATTATTAATTTAATTTATCAGTTGTCACTCTTCTTTACAAAGGTTACACACACAACGATCCAATATTTTTTTCAAACTTTTTACTAGGACAGCTGTTTTATATTAATTATTAGAATAATATTTGAAAAAAAAGTTATTTTATGTATTTAGATTATGGTATCTTTAAAAAGTGTACAAAGTCACAATTCACTTTAAACCATATTATAAAGATATACAATTTAAAATGCCTAAAAGTTAACAATAATTAAATGTAGAATATTTAAATTGAAAGAGAGATTTCCACACAACAAAATTCTACCATTTATTCAAAATAAATTTATTAGCCAGTGAAAATTGAATAAAGTAAATGTGAGTACAACAACACCACATATTTCTACACTTTTTAAATTAATTATACAATTAATTTTTTTATGTAATATTTAAAAGAATCAGCCACATATGCATATTGAAAATAAAAATTTTAATTATGTATGGTTTAATTAGCATTATGTCATAATTATTATTTCATATAATAACAGGTCAATTACTAACAACAACAAATAACCATTTTAGAATTCTCTAAATAAATAAACTTGAATAATAAACATTTTACTCTATTTTGAATATGTATCATAAAGTATCTGAACTCAATTGCTAAATCACCCTGCATATTCATTATATTTAAATTATTTTGAAATATATTCAGTAATAAAAGTTATTGTACAATTACAACTGTATAAAATTTAAAATAAACAGCGATTGAAAATGTTTGAAATAAATAATTAATGAAAATGTAATATGAATGTGATGAGAATATGCAAATAATTTCTTTATATCAAACATATTTACTACTGACCTTTAAACATAATCGTTTCTTATGCTTATGACCAAGACGTTCAACTCTAATTTTGTGATCCTCGAATCGAGAATTATAGCTACTTTCAGAACTGAAACAAAGTATTTAAATTGTTGTAGTGCATAATTTTCAACAACTGTTTGCAGGTAGTCCTACATAAATAGTATGATAAATAAAATTATAATGAAGACAAAGGCATCAAACAAGAGGCCAATTTATTTTCATTTAAGTACTAAGACAAATATTCAACTACAGAATCCAAGACTAGATTTATACAGCGCATTTCCAAACAAATATAATTAACATTTTTGAAGAAAATAGATAATAATCCAAAGAAGAACACAATAAATATTTTTTAAATGCTAATTAATATTAATTATAATACAGTTAAAAATTTAATAAATACCAAATAAAAATTACCTGCAACTTGAGTTATATTCATCTTCTTTATCATAGGACCGCTTAAGTCCAGAAAGACTACATAGTCTAGATATTGATTTTGGTGGTTCATTTGAACTCTGGAATCAAAATGAATAATAGTTAAAAACTCATAATTCTAAAACTATAAGAAAAATAAATGTTACAAGCAGATATAACTGATCATTATTCAATGTGTGTTTCTATAACACCTAATGTTAATTTTGAAACCGATAAAAATATTTTTACTATTATTGATCATGATAAAATTAAAACCTTTTTAAGTAAAGAAAAGTGGACATCACTCTATTGCAAAAACAATATAAATGAGTGCTTAACTGAATGTTATAAAATAATTTCTAATATAATTGATAGATCAACGATTTCTTAAGTAAAAATCTAAAAAAATAGGCACCTGAAAGAACAGATGACTTGAAAAAAATAATTTACTACATTCCGCGTGACATAAGCAGTCCCTCTCTTTAAAATGTAAAAAAAATCCTAATAATTTAAAATTAAAATAGATACACTGTACAAAATACAAAAATACTTACACAACAATTATAAGATTTGCAAAACCACATTTTCGTGAAAAAAAATCGATAGCATCTCTCATAACTCCAAATTAACTTAAAAACTTATCAATGAAATTACGTGTTTAAAAATAAAAAATAAGGAAAATATTCAAACATTAAAAATTGATGATAAGTTAATTAATGTAAACAAGAATCCTAAAGTGGAATCAAATATATTCAATACATTTTTTTCCAGTATAGGAAAGAAATTAGATGAGAATTTTAGCAGTGAAATTATAAATGATGTTCCAAATTTTAATAAGAATTTTTCTTTTGATAAAGTGTTCCTTAATAAAATCAGTAGCTCTGAAATAATCAAAATTGTAAATAGTTTGAAGATGAAAATGTAGCAGTCTTCGATAAAGTGACAATAAAAATGTTAAAATATGTGATTGAATCTGTAATTACTCCATTAGTATACATATAGAACCTAAGCTTTGAACAAAATGTCTTTCCAGACAAACTAAAATTAGTAGGGATCAAACCTCTTCATAAAGGTGGGGACCCAACCAACGTAAATAATTATAGGTCAATATAATTATTGAGTGATTTTTCAAAAATATTTGAAAAAAAAATCAAGTCAAGAATAATGGCTTATCTTGAGTCAATAAACTTTTATTGAAGAATAAATTTGGATTTAGACCCGGTGTAGGAATATAGGATGTCCTATATAATACTACGAAATTCTTATATAACAAATCAGATAAAAGTAAAAAAGTTATAGCCGTTTTCTTAGACTTTACCAAAGCTTTTGATACTGTCAATCATCAAATTTTATTGGAGATTTTAACATGTTTTGGGATTAATAACAATAGTTTGAATTGGTTTAGAAGTTATTTATTTAATAGAACACAAATAGTAAAAATAAATGATATCACTGGAAATGAACATAGTATTGAATACTGTGTGCCTCAAGTAAGTGTTTTGTTACCAATTGTATTTTTATATTATACATAAATTTGATTTGTGAATGTAATTTGGGCGGTATGATAGCAGTATATGCAGATGATACTTGTTTGTTCTTCTCTGATAAATCATGGGAAGGGCACACTTTAAAGCTAAAGTAGGGTTGAATGATGTATATAAATCGTTGAGTTCCAGAAAACTAACATTAAATAATGATTAAACAGTATTTATGACTTTCACTGTTTATAAAACTAAAATAAATTTTAAAACAATAACAGCACATAGCTGCTCTAATAAAAAAATCTGTGATCATGATAGATGTAAAAGTATAAAAGAGGTGTGCAAATTTTGATATCTAGGTATTATTTTTGATAAAAATCTTAAATGGAATTCACACATTCATAATATAGTAAGTAAGTGAAGTTAAATATCTTATAAATTTGCTAAACTTAAAAATATAATACCCAATCATGCAATGCGAATAATATGTTTTGCACTATATCAGACAATGTACCAATATGAGCTACTAGTATGGGGGGGGGGAAAGGTAAAAATATTTTAAATACACTTCAAATGAACCAAAATAATATTTCAAATCTGTCTAAATAAATGTACCCTGGAGGGATCAACAAGGAAATATTTCTAAGATTTGGGTGTACTGCAAATAAAATATTTATACAAAAAATTAGCTCTTATATTCATTTTTAAATGTTGCATTAAAGATAAAAGCAATTCTTTTTTTGAAAATAAAATAACCAACCGAGATTATGATATTCCTGTTAAGTATGCTTTTAATCCAGTGGTTCATTGATTAATTAGGACCTACATATTTTAATTCTATGCAATTTTAAAGAGCTTAAACAAAAAATACACTGTTACCAATCAAATGTCAAAAATATTATTAATAATCATCTATTTTTAAAATTAGAATAATTTATGAGTCTCTTCCTTGTAAATTAAATTACATGTTTCTTTCTCTTTTACTTTATATCAATATGATCAACTATTTATAATTATTTGTTATTTTATTTTATTTCTGTATATTTTATAAAAAGGTTTTCACTGTCGAAATCTAATTTAATTACTCTATATCTAACTCGAGCATGGCTTATAAGAGATAGATAATCATTTTAATTCTGTATGTAAAAATGAGTAACTTATACTTAGATTATGATTCAAAAATAAATAAAAAAAAATTAATTTAATAATAACAAAAAATATAATTCAATTAAAATAAAAGTGGAGTACCTAATATTAGTTAAAAATATTCTCATCAAGTAATGTTATAAATAAAAGTATTACTTTTCCAGGGCACTTTGTTCAGAGACGATTTTGATTAAAAAAAATGTATTTTACTGAGAAAATGTGTCATTGTTCAATGTAAATAATGAATATGTAAACAAAACATTATTTTGGTAATAAAATTTACATTTCAAACAAGATTTTAAAATATGGATTATTTCACACCAATTGAAAATTTAACTATTATAAGACTGTAGAAAGGACTTGTAATAGATTTATAATATAAATGTTGTAGCCCTCCAAGATATTATGTATATGCTTTGATGTGTAATGAAGATTTAATCCAACATATAGTATTTCAAATAAATTAATTGGATTAGGTTTTATTTTGAAAGAGTTTATTAATGTCACAACAATCAACAAAAAACATAAAATAACTCTTAAAGGCAATGTACTTGAACAAAATCTACATTTTTTTACACACAAAAATCCCCAAAAAAAAAAAAAAAATATTAATAAGAGATTTTTTTTGTAACCAAAGTATTGAAAAAAATAAGCATGAGTTTATAATATATTCGGAATTATTATTATAATGATTTTTTAAGTAATTAAAATTTAAAAGAATTGCATACAATTGAACATTGCAAAAATACTTAAGTAAATAACAAAAATAATACATAATTGATATTAAATTTGTAACATCATCACTAAACATCTAAAAATTTTAATTTATTTTAAGATATACCTAATGTATTTTGATAAAATACTCCAGAATTTTTTGACAAAAATTATCTACTTGATTTTATTACGATTTAAACCAGGGGTCGGCAATTGATTTCTATGATGGTACAGATAATTCGAAAACAAATTTTTGAGAGCCAGAAAAAACTTAAACATCAGTAAGATAGTAATCAATGTATGAATTTTCGTATTAAATCACAGTTAAAGATAATTAATGTAATCGGTATCATAATCTCTAATTACGTTATAATAAATGGATCAAATATCTAAATTAAATATGGAATTTTAAAATGTGTGGAAAATCCGACGTCTAAGAAAAATATTTTCGGTGGTCCAGATATTCCCTCTCCGCGGGCCGGATTTGGCTCACGGGCCGCCTATTGCTGACCCATGATTTAAACTATAATATTCTATCATAGGTGACAATACAAATTTTAGTTTCAAGACATTTACTACATAGTAAATTATTTAGTATTTACTTACAGAGATTAATTAACATGATGTATTGACATATAAAGCATTGTTTGACTATTTAGAGCAGAGATTCCCATCCAGGATAGCATAAACTTTATTTAGGGTTCCACAAACTATTTTAAATATTTTTTGTAAGAAAAAACAATTTTATGAAAAATACAGCACTGTGAGTAATAAAATAGACTATAATATAAAACCTATAGTGTTTCATATAATTTGGAGAAATATTGCGATGTTCAATCTATTTTAATGTTCATACCGGATTGATTGCTATCGTTTCAATGAGGATTGTTATAAAGCTATCACTCAATCACTTGTTTTTTACCATACATTTTCCACTCTTTTAAACATAAAAGCAAATAAGCGAATGAAAATAGAGTTCATTGACAAAGAAATGAGAGTATGTCTTTCAACTATTCGACCAAAAAACAGGAAACAATAAAGTCGAAAAAAATGACAAAAGGATTGAATTTAATCAATATAGGTTAAAATAAATTAGTAAGTTATAATTAAAGTTTTCCATTTCAAAAATTAAAAAACCAAAATCATTTATAAAAATATTTAGGAGGCAAATAGGATAGATTACTAACAGTATAATTAATACGTTTACTTACAAATAAATGGCACAAAAAATCACGAGTTCGTTTGATGTAATGAAACATGACTAAAAATCAATAGCTTTGAATTTGATGATATGTTAACCAATTAGTTGTGATGATTTTTAACCACTCACTGTGAATGTGAAAATAGTACTTGCCAGTGAATTATTAAAAATGATAAACATGTTATAACAAAAACAAAATGTTAAGATACAAATTAAACATAGGTAAGCAATTAAATACCATAAACAATAATAGAAATATTCTTTAATATGTAAATCTAATTTTCATCACTATGCATAATAATGAAACACCTACCTATTTCTTTTTAGTTAATTATGGTTAAAACTATTTAATAATTTTATAGTAAATAATTTCAACTTGTCCATGATTTTCAGAAGCATATTTTATGAATAGTTCAATATAAGGTTATTTATAAGATATAACTTTTAACTTCATAAACAGAGAACTGGTTGAAAAAAATATGTATACATTTATAAGTAAGTAGGTAGGTACCTGTTTACTTATTAACTAATGTAATTGTATAATTACATTTTAAATTATATAAAAATACTATAAACCTCTTTCCCTTCATATGTAAGATAAGAGATTTCAAAATTCGAAATTCATAATAGCATATTAGATGAGCAATTTTTATGATAGGATAATCTGGTATACAATATCCATTAATTTAAATTTGAAACCAAAGATATAACATTCTTTTCAGAAAACTATTATAAGAGAAGCTCAAAGTATAATATAATTCTATTACTATGTTAACCTGAATGGTTTTTTTTTTTTTTAATGTAAATGACTCATGTTGTAATAATGAAAGAATATTTGAGTTTTGAAATGATAACAGACTAAAGAGTATTTTTTGCCAAATTTATTCTTCCTGTTACCGGAAACCAATACATATAGTAAAAACAATAGGTACATACAACAATGTAAAAATAAATAGGACTGGTGTAAAATCGCGTCGTCGCGGGACGAAATGAATATAGAAACAGAAACAATTACAACGATATTATCGTTTCGTTGCAGTTGTATCGACATCATAAGGACGTGTTTTTCGCGAATATACTGTTATCAATGATTTACTTACTGTACACTACAGGTAATTATGGAGTTTAGGGGAACCTCTGAAAAATGGACAAAAAAAAAATTGTTTTCCCAAAATACAGCCAATTTTATTTTAATAAAGATTCCGTGGCCGAAAAGAGTCATTTTTAGGTATAAACAAAAAAACACTTTAAAAAACACTGCTCTCGGGACGATGTTGTTGAGGCCATTTCAGCCAAATAAAAATCGGTAAAAAAGGTGAAATTACTTACTTGACGATTGTCCTACAGGCTACAATAACGGAATGCGTTTTTGTAATGATTTTAACCTCGATTTTAACAATAATATTTTTTAAAAGAGAAAATTTAAAATTATGAATTATCAATGTTAAAAAGTGAGGTTATGTAAATGTAATTCGTGTGTGTATGATTATGTTGGATCACGTTGGATATATTATATCGATAGAATATATCGATATTCGATACATATTCCAGTGATGCTTATCTTCATTCTACAGCCAAGACAGTTTTTTCCCCCAAATATAGCCAATTTTATTCTAATAAAGAAAAAAACTTATACACCTTGATGACCCTATAAGAAGAATTATTAATTGTATCTCACATATAAATTTAAAAAAAATACCAAGTGTGACAAAATATAATCATTCATTACTTTTTTTTTATATTAATTTTTTTCTTGATTTGATGGTCGCAAACTGGTGGATAATCTCTGACCAATCAGTCTGTATTAAAAGATCATCTGACATCTTCTATGTTTATTTTTGAAAGCAATGAAATTTTTTCCTCTATTAAAGTGGATCTTTGATCATTTTTTAATCGTTTCAACACGAAAAATGACCGTTTATTTTCGAGGAAAAAACGTACAGGAATAACGAAAATAGTTTATACGATAACAGTTTACAGTAGGTACAAGTATAAAAAAAAAATAGAACAAGTTCTAACAGGGGCGTCATTTAGGGGGGAGCAGGAGTATACATTTGCCCTACCCTAGATTTCAAAGTAACTTTGGGCCGGCTGCTTCTTTCACATGGGCCGGCACATGGGACATTAGAACACATAATACACAATAATTGAACATTGACAAATTTAATATAATATTATATGAATATCTTATTTAGAAACTGTTGTTAATGTTATAAAATAAAAATATTTGTCTTTTTCAGCATAAAATGTATTTAAAAATATTTATATGTTTGTTTGGGGGAAGATAATTATGAATAATATATATGTTAAATTATTAACAAAAGTGAATGAAGTTTTGGTTTATAATTTATGTCAATAAAAAAATAGGTGTTGAATTATAGTTGATTAATGTTGCGAGCGAAGCAAGCGGTTTTTTTTGTGTAGGTACTTAAAAATGTTACACTGATTGGGCCGGTCATTATTATGCCCTACCCTATCATACATTGAAATGACGCCCTTGAGTTCTAAATTCTTATCGCCCGGTGACATGCAGTCAGCAGTGGTACCTAGACTGCGGATTTTGCGTTGTACTTATAAACGAAATTATATGTATTATAGTTATACAGTCATACTGATATTGATATTATGGAAAGAAAAATTATAATTATATATTTTTTATTTTATGTTGATCCTCAAAAGTTTGCTACCCCTTCAAACACCATGAAATTTGCCACCCCGGGGCAGTTGCCCCCCTTTGCCCCCCGTTAAACGCGGCTCTGTTACTCGTATAAGTATCAATGAATGTTTCAATTCGGTAGGATTATTATTTTTAAACAACAATTAAACAAAAAATAACTCATATAGTCGGAATACTAAATTGAATAATAATAATTAATAAGTAATACAGTGAACTAACCTGAATAATTATCACAATAAAAATAATAATCGTGTATGGATGAAGATGAAGAAAGAGGATAATCAATTTGCACGTTTATCGCATCAATTAGATGTGTGTAGTTCATGAGTTAGTTGATTCAAAGAGTTGACTCGCCAAGATGAGTTGAAGGAGTTGAATCAATGTACCCTAAATCATAAACTCATCAAATCACATGACTTAGTGTTACCACAATGAAATTGATGATTTCTGAATCGAATGATTTCAACTAGCTGTAAATGCTTACAATATTATCAACTCATTAAATTCTTCATATGTTTTCAATTCACAACTTGTCATCACTTTTGAGTTGTTACTTGCGAGTCATTATAATTTTGGAGAACTATTCAACTAACTATGAATTGAGAATTGTTATAAGAGTTGAGAGTTGAATTGGTGATTCAACTCATTTAAGTGAATTGAATTGTAGGAGTTTAATCCAGTGGCGGACTGGGAGAAAAAAACAGCCCGGGAAAATCATAATTTTAGAGGCCCTCAGCGTACTAACGGCCCCTTAAATATATATATATATATATATACATTTTTTTTTTGTAAATACAATTTAGCTTTTAAATATTTTAATTAATTATTATAAAACAAAATAAAATAACTATTGTATATTTGCATAAAGGTACTAAAGTAATCATTAATAGTAAATACTAATAATAATAAAATTTATATTTTATACTAGCACCGGCCCACCGGGAAATTTCCCGGTATCCCGGACGTCCAGTCCGCCACTGGTTGCATCTTATAAAAGAGTTGAAATTCCCACCACCAGCATCAATGTAAAATACTGTTATTACATTTTTTTTAATGTTTACAAATGAAATATTTATCTACGTTATTGCATGTTTTTATTTAAAACTTATTCGGCGCGTATTTCTATCTACAACAGAGGCCAAGCGGCTTGCTATACAAGTTATGTGTTTAATTATAGGTTTATTTATAACTTTTTTCACAAATTTTAAACTATACCAAATTACCAACATATTATCGCTTATCCTACTCTCCAAGTCATAATAATCGATTTTAAATTACTTCAATAATTTTACAACACAAATGATTGAATAATTTTATTCAATTTGTGATTTAAATTTATTTTGAAAATATTATATTCTGTTTTATACTTGGATTTAAAAAAATCCAATTAAGTGGAAGCCCTCATTTTATTGAGGCCCGGGGCCCGGGGCCCCTTGCTCTTCCTAAATTTGGCCTTGCTGTTATTGTTGCCAGTGGTGAAAGAAGATTTTCTAAATTAAAACTTATTAAAACATATCTACGTTCAACACTGAGGGACAGGGGCGTATTTATATTGGAGGGGGGGGGCTGTGATATTTTCTTATTTTCTTCAACTGAAATTCCCCAATTCAGCCTATTAAACCCAACCCAAAAGTATAATCGGTGCGATCAAAATCGTCAGACATATTACATGAATAACTTGTTTGTTGTTACTAATAATTCTTTATAAAATTATATTGAACTTATACGATTTACATCTGATAGGACATAATAAACAGACTTCATAAATAATTCCTGGATTTTGGGGGAGGATCCCCCCAACATAAATACACCCCTGCTGGGAGATGAAAAGCTGACATCTCTAGCACTAGCAATTCTTTCTATTGAAAATTAAATAGCTAAAAAAATGGATTTCTTAGAAATTATTAAAAATTTTGCAAAATCAAGGGCCAGAAAAGTCTTAATAATGTTTCTTTGTTTAATGTTATAATACCTAATTTATAATTAAAATGATGTACCTACATTTTTTTAATTTAGAAAACAATAAAATCCATAACAATAAAGGGATAAGGGATGTTTTCAAATATCATGGTTTGTTGACGTAGGTAAAAAAACCATCAAATTATGGCACTTGAATTTTATTTTGTTTAAAATCAAACAAGTATTGTAATATACCATATGGGAAAGGGCGCATATATTTTGTTTTAATATGACTCTTACGCCGGCACTGCTTATCAATATTGATATTTTGAACAGAAGCAGGGACGGATTTGACGGAGGGCTTTAAAGGGTACTTGCTCCGGGCAATAGATGTTTGGAGGGCATCCGGATTCCAGAATACATTAAAAATACATTTTTAAAGTTTTTGAATTTCGGTTTAGAAAATTCATGAAAAAAAGTAAATAGGCTTTGATTAAATATACATGATATTGGTAAAAAATTATTAAGTTCGAGTGGTTATATTATGATTTATTTTTAAACACCGCGTTGATAGTACCATTGATTATAGAATATTCTATTCTAACACGCATGGTAACATTCTTGGTGTCACACAAACTAACAGAATGACCCACAGCCATAAAGCACGATTCACATTGGTACGACACGACACGGCACGATACGACAAAAATGTGTCCAATACACATATGACCGATATCGGAAAGATGGCAACGACAGTATTTGGTTTTTT
>CM050404.1:40097263-40177195 GCA_027580255.1 Therioaphis trifolii
AAACCGAAAATATTTTTAAATCGTTACAGATGCATATTAATTTTATAAGCGTTTAACGAAATTCTGATACCATTTTTACTGAATTAATTGTTTTTACAGAAATTGAGAATTCGGAATGAAATTAACATATTTTTAGTTCATACAAAATTTGGAACCCTAGATAGATCCATTATTTTTGCCAAACTGTTTTGGTTAAAAACAATTTCACCATTTTTCAAACAAAGTTATATTTATATCGACATACAAACCTATTACACTAAAAAACAGTTAAAGGAAAATTAATATTTACACGTTATTGTTACACTGAAGCATTGCTCAGAATAATTGATATACAGAAAATAATTGTCATTTTCATTAAAATATATTTCACCCCGCCATCATGGTCTTGTCTAAGGATAGCACTAACCCTCGGGATTAGGCCAAAGTCTGTGCTTTTTTAAAATATAATGTATCATTATTGTGTGAACATTGTGTACATAATATTTGATTTGTGTATACATCTGGCTCATCAAGTAGAGGTTATAGTATTCAACTGAAAATTAAAATACTAATAAATAATATCGTGCAAATTCAGCCTGGTTATAAAAATGTGTTTTATTTAATTGCATTTGTAATGAAACATTGATTTCGCGTTCAGTAACAATATATTATTCAATCTCATCTCAAATAAAAATCATTAAAATGAATCAGTCTTATTTACATATGTTCATTAATATGTATTAATTATATAACTTTATGTTCATTTCACAAGGATCACCAGGAGACAGTAAGTAGTTTTTTTTTAAATAAAGACGAAGATTAAAAATACTGACATAATTTTGGAATTAGTTGGTAAACTATTTCATTCTTACTATTTTTTTCAATTTTTTTACCTAAATATTCACTTATTATGCAAAATAAGAGTATTGATAATGTTTATGACTCCATGTTTTAATTTATACTATTGAAAACCAACGTTTATCAGCGTGACGTAGTGGCACGCAGCTAAGTAAAAAAAAAAGCGTAGTAACCACGAAACATATAATAACAGGAGCCAGAGTTTTACCATTGAAAAACCGCCTTCATTATTTTTTATCCTTTGTCAATCCCTACTGGGCAAACGGCTGAACATATAATGTCGTATGAGGTGTCAATCGATCAGAAATATTGTGCATTTGGGAACAGGGGAAAACTCACAAACAGATTGGTTTAAACGGTTTACAAGTTATAAGGCTAAAATCGTTATAGAAAAGATTTGAGTTTGTTTTTCTACATTTTTCTAACTAAACAAAAACTGTTGTCATATTCACATTTAAATAAAAATCACATTATCCATAAGAATGATCGTCAGTTGAATGAATATTTAATACCTCACTTGTGGTTATGTCATTAAGGATTTTCAATTATTATTTGCTTCTTTAGAGGATACTCTTGGACTATAATTGTTATATAATTGTTATAAATGTTAAGTATTGTTATACTATATTTTTTTTTGTTTTAGAAAAAAATCTAGTTGATTTTTTTATATTTTTATTTACATTTACTAAATTTTCGGAAGTTTCTGATTTTTTTCTTTTGAAAGTATAAATATTATTCCGTCACATATCTAGACGAGTTAAAATAGAAATATATATATATATATATATATATATATATATATATATATATATATTTTTTTTTTTTTATGTAAAATCCCAAATTATCTGAATGGTTTTTTTTTATCTTGTTGGATTGATTAAAAACACGTTTTCTATATATGTCTCAAGTTTCATAAAGATTGGATTGATCAATTGTTATCTGTGTGTTACCTAGACACACATTTAAAATAAAATAGGAATTTTATGTAAAAAGAGCCCATGCCGTCTCAAATTTCAAAATCTGGTAACCTCAAACCTGTATAATATAGAATTCAAATTATAGGTAGGTAAAATTTTTATTATTATCAATCATCAGTATTCAACGAGATAACAGATTTTGCATAATAAGTGATAACAGGTTATGGATCAAAAAAATGTTTTCCTGCGAAAATCCACTCGTCCCGATCCGCCGCTTATCAATCCCCAATACTCTGATCACAACAGTGCGGCGGCGGCGACGACGGTGCGGTTTCTCGGATGCCAATGAATATTCAACTACGACGCACGGACGATTACGACGGCGCGGTCTCGCGGAGGCGGATGCGGATACAACACTGACATTAAAAATAATAATAAATGGGTTAGATGCAACGATATGTCTACAAGTATTGAACGCTGGCCTCGAGGTTGTAAAGGTGTCTATATTATCGTTATGGAAAAAAAAATTAATCAGGAGTCCAGGGATGCCTGCAGATTATTAACACAAAAACATTAAAAAATATATAAAAAAAAAACAATGAAAAATAAATAAATAAAGTTGATATCCCGGCAAAAAAAAAAAAGCTAAGATAAAAAAAAAAAAATTTAGTAATGATTAAATCTTTAAAAGACGTGATATAATATGGAAACTTAGTAAAATGCCATTTTATAATATTACAAATACCTAAGATCAATATTTTAATGTAATATACTTAGTCAACATATTGTATATACATTATTAATTATGAAAAATGCTATAGTGGTTAATTATTTGTATTTATTTAAGTATACTTATACGTCTGCAAATAGTTAAACAATATGTTGACTAAGTATTTAACATTACAATATTGATCTTAGGTATTTGTAATATTATAAAATGGCATTTCACGAGTACTAAGTTTCCATATTATACCACGTATTTTTTTAAATTTTTTTTTTTTTATTATTTAAAATAATATATACAATCTGTATTAAATTATACAATAGGTAATATGGTGGTTAGACTACAAGGGCTGGACGGCTTGATTGAAGGGGGTGTCCAAATAACACTACTCCACAATTCTAGACAGTATTATTTAATCAATATTTTTGTTTATTTATTATTATTATACTGTTTTTTTATTTATAAAATAAGGAAGTATCTAAGCCAATTACGCTTTAGACGGCGTTTTTGGTTATCAGGAAGTGTGAGGGAAGAGAGGTTGGATATTAGGGGATTTGAGTGGTTAAGTGTATTTGTGTGAAACAGTTTATAGTAGTAGGATGCGAGTGTATGAATGTTATGAATTTTGAGATCGGAGTGAAGGGTAAGATTGCTAACGTATCAAGGGGCGTTAGTAATGAGACGGAGGCAAATCGATTGAAAAGATTGAAATATTTAAATATTGGATTTTTTAGCTGTTACCCATAGTTGTATTCCGTAAGTTACAGTAGGGAAAATAATTTGTTTATATATAAGAAGTTTAAATTGAGTGGGAGGTTGGATTTAAGAAGGTGTCTTATTTGGTTAAATGTTATGTTTAGAGATTTTCTCTTCGTTTTTATATGATTGGCCCATGTTAGTTTGCTGTCAAGATAGACTCCGAGATAACGGGTGGCTTTTGTTTGGGGAATTGGTTGTTGAGAATCATTTGTGGGTAAGGATCTGGACGTAGAGAAAAGATTGTATGTGTTGACTTGTTTGAATTTGTTTTAATTCTCCACAGGTTGAACCAGTTTTAAAGATCAGTAAGGAGTGTTTGGAGTGCAGTAGAAGCTATGGTTAGGTTTATGTTAGATGGTATTATACATGTATCATCAGCGAAAGTAGCTTTATATGATGTTATCGGTGTGTGGAATGTCGGATGTAAATATATTATAAAGTGTCGGAGCTAATATGATTCCTTGAGGGACGCCTGCTTTTATGTGGTGGATTTGTGAGAGTTCATCTTCACGACGGACAGCGAAGGACCGATTTGATAAAAACGATTTAATTATTAAGAATAAGGGGGCTGATAGAAAACGAATTTTGTATAGGAGGCCTTCGTGCCAGACACGGTCGAACGTCTGAGCTGCGTCGAGGAAAACACCGGAAGAGTATTGCTTTTTTTCTAATGATTGTGATATTATGTCAATTATTCTGTGGACTTAGTGGAGTGACGAGTGTTTGTTTTTGAAACCGAATTGAGTATTGGGAATCACATTTTGGCTTGTTAATATAGGATTGATTCGCGTTAATATTATTTTTTCTAGGATTTTTGAAATTAAGGTAGAAGGCTGGATGGTCGATAAGATGAGGGTAGGTCAGGGGGTTTGTCCTGTTTAGAAATAAGAATTATTATGGAGTGTTTCCATGATTGAGGTGTGTGGGATAGGCGAAGAATAGAGTTGAAGATTAGAGATAAGATTAAAATGGCTTTCTTAGGCAAGTGTTTTATGGTATTATTTGATTAGTTATTAGGTCATGTCCTGGTGCTATTTTGTTTGGTAGTTTTTTGATGATGAATTGGATTTCATTAGGGAATGTATGTTTTGATGGTAGTGACATCGGAAGGCAGTTAGTTAGAGAATTTTCAATGTATGAAGTGTGGTCAGTGTTATTTATGGCGTGATGAGGAGTGAAATTTTTTTCTAGCTGAGAACTGAACAGATTAGATTTTTCTGAGTTGGACTTAGCGAAGGTCATGTCGGGATATCTAATGTGAGGTGCTGTATTTTTTTTTGATTAAATATTTTTTTAGTAGCTTTCTAAATTATATTGTTTGAGTTGGTTAAAGATTGTATGCATTTTTGGTGTGTTTCTGTATTGTGTGTGTGTAAAAGGTTTTTTAGGAAGTATGCAATGTTGTTGTAGTTTTTCTATTACTGGGGAGGTGGGTACGGTGCTAGCGGTTTCTGGCATGACGTTTTTCGGTAAGAAGTTCAGTAAGATGATCCGGTAGGATATTATTACTGGAATTTGTGAGAAGAGGTGGTGATGACTGAAGGCTGGCGCTTTTTACAACACTGATGAAGTCTGAGACGGCGGAGTCTATTTCGTTGGTGGTTTTTAATGAAATTTTGAGAGAAACGTTATTTTCAACGATATGTGAAAATTTTAACTTGTTTGTTTTACCTGGGGTAAGAGTCGGGAATTTTTTAGGATGAGTAATTTGGTTATTAAGTGTAAGAAAAATTAACGGGTGATCCGAGGAGAGATCGAATGAATTTGTAATATTAAGATTGGTATAATTTGGTAGAGTATGTATAAAAAAATCTAAGAGGTCTAGGGATCTATTAAAATTGGTTAATTATATATTGTATGGTTAATATATGTATTATATATGTATTGGTCAATCTAGAGCCTCAATTTATATGTTTTGAGTTAAAATCTCCTCCTGATAAGAACGTGTTGCCAAGGGTTTGAAAGTAGAGATCCGCAATAGTTATTTTATTAGCTAAGCCGGGAGGACAGTAGACTGCTGAGATAGTGGTAGAAATATGATTCAACAGTAAAGAGATGTTAGTGGCTTGGAGAAATGGGGGTTTAAAGTGAGGGAGAGGAGTGTGGCTTGTATAAGATTTAATTATGATCGTGGATCCAGCGTGAGCAGTACCATCTGGGTGATCACTATGATACGTTGTGTAACCTGGGATTCGGAAAGTGGAAGATGGCGTTAAGTGGGCTTCGCTAATTAGGATTATATCTATGTTTTTTCGGTAATTAGAGCTTTAAGTTCATTTTTTTGTCTGATGCGACCATTTGCATTCCAATGTAGGATTGTGATTGGAGAAGTGATAACTTGATGGGTATTTATCATTTTTGGGAAAAATTAGACTGTTTATGAGGGTGGTTAAAAGATAGGTGAGGGGATTTATTAAGCTTTAAAAGTCGTCTAGAAAATATGAAAGCTTTGATGGGGGTATATCGGGTTCTGTTGAGTGGTGGTTGTCAGAGGGTTTATTAGGATTTTTAGGATTTATAGTGGTTGATTGTGCATAAGATTTGGGTGACGTAGAGTTTGAAGTAGCGTTTATAATATGAGGACTTACAGGTTAATATTAATTAATATAATGGGGAACTGGGTAATTTTGTTGTTGAGAGATTTTTTTTTTTTATTGTAGTGAGGCTTGAAATTCACCAATTGAAAATTCGTTACTGTAGGATCTTGTGTGACCAAAACCTTGGCATTGAAGTCATTGAACTGTTAGTTTATTCGCTCGAGGCTCTTTGATTTTGATTTTTGTGTAAAATAAATATTTAAGATCAAAGATCGTTTTGTTGTTGAGAGTGGGTTCCAAATCTATGAAAAAAAATGGGTAGAAGGGATTTTTTACCATGATAGATAACATTAATAATTCTTCTAGGAGTATGACCAAGTGACAGAAGTTCCTATTTGATTTTATCCATTGGGGTAGTGTGATGAAGATTTCGGATAACACTTTATCTTCTTTTTGCTGGTAAGTGTGCAAGTGTGCTTTATTGATTTGAAGATATTTTATGACAGCTCGATATGAGTTTGAAGATTGGGTGGCGAGTTTTACCCCATTTATCGAGCTTTTACAGGAAAAACTGTCCACCCTTATTTATTTCTATGATGTTATTATAGAAAGTATTGAAGTCGTTGACAGTGCGGATGAAAATTGGGGGTGGGGGTGGTTTTGCTACAACAAATATAGGTTCATTTTGTTCAGATTTCAGCTCTATATCGTCTGGATTTATATTAGGGTAATCAGAATCCTCAATTTGATTTGGAAAAAGTGAAATACGATTTTTCGAGACGTATTTTTTTTTTTTTTTTTTTTTTTTACTGGATTTGATGATTGAAAGAGGGATAAAAGGCATTTGGATCCTGTGGGGGTGATGTATTCGTCATTTTGAGTGGATTGTGTAGGTGAAGATGGAGTATGGTTTGGCACACACTGTATGCGATGTTTTTGATTAATTAGAGGAGAGACAGTTTTAGAATTTTTCGGCATGTTGTAAATAAAGTGTTACCGCGAGATAACCGTAATCGGGTGTAGGCCAACCGCTGTCGGCTGGCCGTTGTGTGCTGCAATAATTTATCAATGCTGGATTTAATATATAATAATTATTTGTATCACCTACATCTGTTTTGAACGACTCCTTTTCGTTTTCGGGACTTGAGGTCCAGCTGGTCAGAATGTTGAAACTTAACCGAAAATGCTCCTTTTTGTTTGAAAAATAACGGTTAACAAAATAATGATTTAGTCGCGTAGAGAAAGAATATAACAAAGGCACGCGCTGTTTCAATTTCGACGATCGTGACAGAACTGTCCACGTATTTTAAAGATTTAATCATCACTAAATTTATTTATTTTTTATCTTAGCTTTTTTTTTACACTAAATTATTACGGATTGTTTTTAGTGGGATATATCATATTAACATACAATGAAAATAATTTACTATAACATAATTTTTTCATTCTGTAGATCGTGTGTATTGTCAATAGGAGGTACAAAAACCATTTGTTGAGTTTTTGAAAAAGTAGCAAGGCATTTAAATAGAAAAAAGTTCCATTTGACTATTTATTTTCACAGTAAATAAAATTATTAGATCTGGCTCTGGTTATTATTAATTTACCAATTTATAAATAATATATACTCAATAATGTATGATTTGTATGAGCTCACGTTAGATCCACTTTTAGAACTAAACATTTTCCGATTCAAACCTGAAATAAGTAAAAACATAGAAAAAAACCTTACAAAAAGTGTGACATTATATGCATACTTTAGGGTGACCATATTTAAAAATAAATAAAATATAGGACTAAAATGATTTTCTTAGTTTTTTTAAATAATTTAATCAATTTGATCATGATAAAAAACATAATTCATTATAGCTAAAATAGTATCTAATGTGTATTTAATATTATTTCTATTCTTTTAAAGCTGTTACAAAACTAATATATCATTACTTAATTAGTTACTTAATTATTCGTTATAATGTTATGACAAAACTGAACTTCCTTATGACTCTAAATTGAATAGCATGTTCAATGTTGAAATTCTTCGTTAAAAGTTAGAGACAATGACATAAGTACATTGGTAATTTAGCTATTAACACATCCCCCCCCGACTACTTTTAATAATTTTTTCCGATTTGCATACCATTAACCTTAATTAATTAAATATAATGTTTTTTTTTTTTAATTTTATTTTATTTATAAGAAATACATTCAGAGATTCAATCGAAGACCTCTAATGTCAGCCACTGCACTACATTTAGTGATTTTATCCTCGTGATTAGACATTAATTAGACATGATCTGTCAAGTCATATTTGAATTAAACCAAGGTGACTTAACCGCTCTTGTCCAAGGCCACCCACGGGGGGTGGCTAGGAGGTCATGGCCCCCCACTCCTTTAGATAATACATTATATTATCTTTAAATATTTTACTGATAATTCTAAGTTACAATTTAGTTCGTTGTTGAATATGATGTGGATCATTATTTAATATTTAGTGGATATGTACATGATTTATTTAGTTAAGTCTTGGTACTGATAAGGAGAAAAAACCGTTTTCAACATCACAACGAGATATTGTTCCGTGGTGATATCTCCGTTAGGAGAAATACATTTCATAATTTTATGCGTATCATAAATATTAAATTGAAATCACATTTTTTTGACAATGGGATATAAAAAACAGAATTGATGGTAAGGGTATTTTTTTTTCTTTGCATTATTGTCAAAATTTATTTGTCATTTAAGTGTCATTAATCGTCTGATGCGTCTTGCAAATGAAGATACTTCCTTTATGTATCTTTAAACTATCTTTAATCAGCTCTCCAATTAATACTCTGTCATTTTATTTTATACTTTACTTCAAATATTTGTATGTTATCTAATATTTTGTATTTAGTTCTATATTGGGCCTCGGCCTGTAATGTTTATAAAATAAAATAAAATAATATTATTGAGAATAACTAAAAATAGACTTAGAGTATATAATAATATGATGCCGGTGTAACAGGCAAATCGTACCCCTACGTATGTGACGTAGCCCACGGTCTACCGTTGCATAATATTTGAAACAAATTGGAGGTAACTGATACTCATTTGATTTGAAAAACGTGGGGCTATTTCTTACAGACAAGAATATTTCATCATTTGTTTAATGATTACAATTTTCATGAATTAGATGGTTAGAGCAAACAAATTACAAATAGTGGAATAATTTTGAAGTTGTTTTCAATATTGAGTAAAAATCTCATTTTTTTTTTTCCAAATATTATACTACTTACAGTAAATACCACAATTGTTCATTATTACAATATTTGAAATGTCTAAAATGTGTATAAAAACAAAACAAATTAAATTATTTTCTAGTTATTTGTTACTAAGCATTCTTATAATCATCATTATTATCATTATAATTATTATTATTATTATTATTATTATTATTATTATTATTATTATTATTATTATGATTACTATAATTATTATGATTATTAATATTATTCAATATGTTATACAACTCGTAACTTATTGAAATATATTATTTATCTTGTTACTCGTTAATTTGATATCGTTCAAATAACTTAGTTATATATTCATAAATGTGAATTCCTTACACTAAATACCACATTATAGACAACTGTTTTAAAATGCATAGTAGATCGTAAACACTGTCCTTTTACTATCACATTAAATCACTTAATGAAATTAAAATATTTCTGTTTCAGTTCTTGGCCCATCAGCATGCGATTGTTATGGTTCGATGAATGATATTTGTGGAACTACAGATTTACCGATCAAAAAAATACCAAAGGGATGCTCATCATATTTATTCATGAGACTTTTTGTAGAAAATAACACAATAATTGACCAGGCAGAACAATATAGTACCATACGAGGTAATATTATGTATATTTATATAATATATTTTGTTGTAAGAGTGATTTTCTCAAATAATCATTTGTACATGAAACAAAAAATCACAATATTCAAAAAACATTACAACTGTCAACCATTGAACGCAATCATAAATAACGCATTTAATTCGATAGGATATCTAGACCAGCTCATACAAACTAAGGTTACTGTGGTAGTTTATTTTTCTCACTATACCCAGACAGAATGGTGTGCGGCCGTAAAAAGTGTTGCTGCCGGACAAACTACAGAAATTGATAATTTAAAATCATATTTAAATCAACATCCAGGGGTTAAAGGTATAATTCTTGGTAGACTCTTGACAGAAGATGTGAGTATTAATTATATTTTTTCTATACACAACAATATAGATGAGAACAACATGTTTTTACAAAGATATATTTTTAATTTAATAATTTTCGAAAAAATATGTTTAGTAATCAACGTACAAACTTTTATTATGTAACACAAACTGAGATCTCATTACTCATTCCATACTACATCTTCACGACAATTATTGCTTATTAAATTTATCTTTTCATAATGTTTTATAACTATACACAATCAGATACGTAAAAAATACAGTATATTTATAATTATATTAATATTGTGAAAATATTATCCTCGTAGGTTACTTCGGCAGATTGTCCAGATTACATTAAATATAACAAATAAATCACCTACTTCAAAAAAATACCACGAACTTAAAAATATTTCTTTTAATGAAATTTTTTCTAATACAATTGAATCTTCAGATTTACTTATTATTATAAACAGTCTTAAAGATGACACGGCAGCGGGTTTGGATGGAGTGACCGTGAAAATCCTAAAACACATAAGCAAATACATAGTAGATCCCCTTGCTTTCATATATTATTTAAGTCTAAAGCGATGTATTTTCCCGGATAAACTAAAAATAGCGGATATTAAGCCTATATTCAAGAGTGGGGATAAAACAAATATGAACAACTATACTGCCCTCCTAAGCCAAAAGGCAGTAAGCAACATTGTAGTAATTTTGAGAAAAATAACTTCTTAATAGTCTCTGCTGTAAAATTTATTAATATTAAACGAAAATATCGTATGTGATATGTGAACTAACACTTATCAAAATTCATGATGAAGTCAGTTACTACTTCTTTCTTAGTATGTGTTTGATTCTGCTCAATTTCAAATTAAAATTTACTGCTTTAAATTTTGCGCATACTGCCTTTTGGCTTAAGAGGGCAGTATAGGCCAATATCCATGTTAAGTAATTATTCTAAAATTTTTGAAAAAATTATTAAATTAAGACTAATATCTTTCTTAGAAAAAAATCAACTTTTATCAAAAACCAATTTGGCTTTAGGCCAGGGTTGAGTACTGATAATGCCCTTTATAAGGTTACCCAGCAAATTAATAAAGTTATAAAAATAAGATATTTAGGATTAATTATTGATAATCACTTGAAATGGAACTTACATGTTAACAATCTATTAGGGAAACTACGCTTCATAACCTATAATATGTTCAAACTAAAAAAAATAGTTCCAAAGCAAACAATGAGATTAGTTTATTTTGCTCTATACCAGTCCAATTTCCAGTACGGTTTATTAGTATGGGGTGGCCTTCGAGACAATATTATAAATCACCTAATAATAAATCAAAATAACGTTATTAGAATTTGCCTAAATAAGCTTTCACTAAAAGGATCAACAATTGAAAATTATAAGGAATTATGGGTCTTGCCAGTAAGACAATTATATAAAAAAATAGCAATTATGTTCATTATTAAACAACTTGGTATTGATCAGTTACATAGTGATAATAGTCATATAAGAGAAATTAGAAAATAGGATTGTCCAGTTAAATATACCTATAAATCCTTTGGTCAAACATTTGTAGATTATCTAGGCCCGACTTATTACAATTCTATGCCTCTGGACTTTAAAAGAAATATTATTACAAGTAAAAAAATTAATATTAAAGGATTATTATATAAATATATATTTTTAGAATTGAATAATAATGTGTATAAATGCTAAATTGTATGTAATTTATATATATATATATATATATATATATATATATATATATATATATATATATATATATATATATATATGTTACAGTCAAAACCCGAAATCCGTCGAAACCAGTTTTAACTAGTCAAAACTAGTTGCCACGAATCCTTTTAGTCACTTCTGGTTTTAACTAGTTAAAACTAGAATTAACTGCACGTTCAAATAACGCTATAACGACCGCGACAAATATAGCTCGATAATTCGACCGGTCGATTATCAAATCAATTAAGCTAAACTTTAACTTATTTTCCATCACTCAGTTACGATAACTTCGACAAATTATACCTACAGGCTATAATAATACGATTCTGATATAGACGTCAGCATATATCGTCGGCGATTATGTTCGTTGTAGTCGTTATACCTACGTTACGTTTTTGTCGCGAATTGCCCGTTTTTTATTCTAAGTTCTTTTTTGTGCTCTCGCTGACGTTCGCCGGTATTGAACATCGTCGTCGGGTCACTGTATACTTTCGTATCATGTCGGAAACTGAGACAGAAATGAGTACCCAAGAACGATTTTTTAAGAAGCTTATGGAATCGGTGAAAGGAAAAAAAGACAATCATTATACTATACTTAAACTATAGTTTTACCTATCAATATAAACAGTACAGATTTTCATTAGATAATTCTAGTTTTTACTAATATATTTTAAACACAACTAATTCTAATTAAATAAAAATTTGTTAAAACTAGTTTTGACGGTGATGGTCTTAGTAAATTCTAGTTTTAACTAGTTAAAACCAGAAGTGACTAAAAGGATTTGTGGAAACTAGTATTGACTAGTTAAAACTAGTTTCGACGGATTTCGGGTTTTAACTGCAACATATATATAACAGTATTTTTTGATTGCTATAATGCTGTATCAACTAAATGTATTACTAATTTATTTATGTTAAAACTTTACATCACTGTGTCTTTTCTTCTCTATTATTATTATTATTATATTATGTTTTTAAAGTGTTCATATTCATAAGTCAATGCACGTAATATTATAAAAAATTACCTAATTATTTTATTATTATTTTATTTTATTTTATTGGTAAATGTAATAACTCCCTACCTCCAACACAAGCTATTAGCTTACAGGAGGTAGGTAATCAAAACTGTACCTATTTGTTAAATTTGTTTAATTTGTAACCATTTATTTTGATTTCTAATAGAAAAAAAAAAAAAAAAAAAAAAATCCTGAAGCTTATATAATATTTATACAATATTTGGTGCACCCGCTATACTCCACTCGGATAATGGTCGTGAGTTTGTTAATTCTATCATAACAAATTTAAATGAAATGTGGGGAGACATCAAAATTAAAAAATTAAAGACAGGGAAATAACATTAAGAGAAGCTGCAGGACATGGAATAGCTGGTCATCAAGGATTTAATCGATGCAACTGTAAAACTGGTTGTGGTACTAAAAAATGTGCCTGCAATGCAGCGGAAGTGTTGTGTACTTCAAAATGTCATAGCAACCAAATTTGTACAAATAAATAATTTGTAATATGCACGTATTTTATTAATTTAATTAACATATTATCCCATTTAAATAAATACCTAAAATAAAAAATGAAACGTCCACCAAAAATAAATCATCAGTTTAAAAAAATCAGTGTATTATTTGAGATTTATCATCATTTACCATTAGTTTTGGTAAATGACATCAATGACCGGTGAAAGATGTACATTTGAATTTAAAATCTGGTTTTTTACATCATTTACCTACATAATCGAATCATTTTGGTAAAAGACGTCATTCACCGGAGAATGACGACATTGACCAATATTCATCAGTCACCGTAACATATATATATATATATATATATATATATATATAACAGTATTTTTTGATTGCTATAATGCTGTATCAACTAAATGTATTACTAATTAAAAAAATGATCTAACATTTATTTAAAATTCAATACAACCATCCCCATTAACTCGTCCGAAGAGCAATGAATATCCCATGAGGTAAAATACGTTTTTTAATTTAAATTTTTTAATCTGTCAATAATTGTACAGGTAGTAATAATGCTTCAAAAGTTTCATTCACCAACTCTTTAGATAGGAAATTGCATGTAGATTGTTATTTAGAGTTAAGACCGACAATATGTCTTTTTTTCAATAGATTTTCCGGTCATGAGGAAAACTGCCAGTATAATTTGTCGTAAACCATAAACTTTCACTAAATGCAATTGAATTATTTAATCATTACACGTGAAGTAATATAGATAAAAAAAAAATAAATTTTCACCATAAAGAACGGCATATTGATACATATTGTACATTACAAAAATTCAAAAAAAATTCATAAATTTGAAATTAACTTCTTCGTTTAAAGTTTAACTCTGATATAATTTTCAATATTTGACTGTAAGTTTTGAAAATTTAATATGATCTTACTCATATACATCAGTAACGATATTAAAAAGCTTTCAACAATTCTAAAACGAATTTTTTTTAGAAGCATTAAACTGAATTAAAATACGATTTTAAGATAATTTTAAGAGATAAATTTCAGTTTTCATGTATATTTTCTTTAAATACGTACAGACAATTATTGAAAAATCCAATCATTATGAATCCTTGGATGACAATATCACAAAATTTTTTGAATCATTTGGTTTAAAAAAATGTCTCCTACCCTAATCAATATACGTATTTTATGGAATCAACTGATAATACATCGATTTTCAACTCAAAATACATGTAAAAATTCGATCAACCAGTCATTTTTAATTTTGGGTAAAAAATAGAACAACTTAATATTATTAATTGTTCTTTGAAACAAAAATGGTAGTGAAACTTTGCTTAGAATCGTATATGTAAACTTATAATTTATCATTTCTTTAAAATTCAATAAATTCATCACCAGTATCTTGTCCGAGTAGGTAAGATTTTTCCATAGTAAGTAAACATTTTATAGGGCGGATTTTTTTTTATACTTTTAAAGTTTCTACGGAGTTCTATGATATTTTATTTTTGTAAGTACGCGTTTGAAAATGTAAAATAACTTTTTAACTTGGTTAATAGTACTGTACAAACGTACAAGAGTGAAAAACTTCCATATGTGCGGATACCCTTCAAACTTTATTCGAAAAAGTAATACTTTACACATGATTTTTAAATATTTTATTATTTTCTACGTGCATTGTCTTCTGACATTTTCAGGGAGCATTTGCAAAAAAAAAAAACGCAGCTGGATTTATAGTGAATACTATAACTACAGATTACTACGATTGTACATGTCAATGTGACCAATCTTTTCCAGGTTGTCATGCAATTTTAAGTGGTTACAACGGTGGACCTCCGCCTCCACCATGTGCTAAATTTGATAGAACCTAAGCGTTAGTGTATGGACATAAATTTCCGAAACTACATGAAATTTAACCATGTGTATTCAATGAATTTTAAAATAAATCGATCTGGCTTTAAATTAATTTCACTTGTTCTCTATATGACATTATTACATTGACTTATATGCGTTTTACTGATAATTTGTACGAAGTCAAAGTGTTGTGGTAACATGAATTTGTTTTCAATCGACGCTTTATATCATTCTAAAGTATTAATACTGTGAACAAGAAAATAATATGATATGAAATTGTAAATATATAAGAGAAATAATGTAATTTAGGGCTGAAACTCATAACTAAAATGAGGGTAGCCGAGTCGTCTATTCTCATTCACGGAATAAATATATATATAGCATGTAGGCGAATCGACGGACTTAATTCATTTAATTGCAAGGTACAAAATTAAAAAAGTGTTATGAGTAATGAATAGTTAACATTTGATATTTAAGTAAATGTATTATTACACATAAATCATCATTATGTCATACACTGATTGTATGGAAATGTTAAATTAGAGTTTTTAATTAATTATTATAAAATTAATGTTTTCATAATTAATGTAAAATTAAGTAACACAAATTAATAAAAATAAGTTGCTTTCAAGTAATTAAAAATTGCGTTTGTACTTAATTCAATAACTGTGTGAGCAGCAGCCGTACTATGTATCATACAGTGAGTATGCCCAGTCAGAAAAAAATCTTGCCCGAAATTGCCCCCTTGATCATACAGTAGTTCAATAATTCTGAGTTTTGACGTAAATGGTATATGGAAGTTTATTTAATTTTTTTTTTTTTTTTCAACACATTTTCTATGAGTGTAGAAAAAATGAGTAAAAACGGTTAAATTACCAATTAAAATGATTCTCACTCATTGATTTTAGTTATTCAGTCTTTTCTCTGTACAATGTTGATGCTGCCCTATGTTGCTAGTATATATGTATAATGTATATAGTATACGAGTATATGAACATTTCACAATGAATCGTAAAAATGTTATTACATACTTGACAATAAGTTGACAATTTTCAGGCGAAATTAAAAACGTTGAAAACACATGCATTTTTTTAAAGTTTTACCTTAGTAACGTTTTTTCTGTTTTATATCAAAACGTGAAAATTAATTTTGACCTTAATCATTTAATTTGTCTAATGAAACGTCGAACATCATGCATAAAAATATTCATTCAACGTGCACTTGTTTAGACTTTTAATTTAAAATAAATAAACATGTGCAAAAAATAATAATAATAATACGAACGATTCGACACTCAACGCACTCGATTTATCGATTAATAAATATAGATATTGTTTTTTGACAAGCATTTGTATATAAACTTTATAAGATACAAGTTAATTGTTGGCAATTGAATTGATTATTAAATTAAAAATAAATTTATCATGATAGCAACAATCTAATATATTAAAAAAATTCTTGACGAGTGGGATATTTAGGGGGGGTACGCGATTTTGCTTTTTTTTTTGCTTTTTTTTTTCGTTTATCGTCTCTTGTGATAACGCTGCACGTCAGTACATCATCATATAATTAGACTTTTTCAATGTAATTTTATTACATAATTAATATTTATTCTGTAGTATTAGGCAATATTGTACAACGTAATATTAAGAAATACCATAAACATTATAACACAAATCAAAACTGTATAAACATTTTGCAATAGAAAACAAATTAATATAACATTTAGAATATAAGACAACAATTGTCAAGTAGTACTTAAGCAATAATAGTATGTGTAATTAGGTTAAGACAAATGATATAAAAAGTTAAATGAGAGGAGAATAAAATGGTCAGTGTGTGGTGGTCGTGTGACTCGATCACCACTGGCCACCAGTGTTAAATCTAATGTTTTAAATTAATTATTTATGTGTACGTGTTGTATGTGTCGAGAGTGATCGGCGTATACGACAAAGTGGCGCCCAACTAGTGGCTCGTCAACCTACGATTTGTTTGTGCGCGTTTTTTATACAATTTTTTTTGTGTGTACGAAGGACTGTACACACGAAAATTTTATTTTTGTGTTATGTGTGAGTATTTCCATACATTTTTATTTTTGTGTGTACGAAGGACTGTACACACGAAAAATTTTATTTTTGATTTGTGCTCGACGCTGTTTTTTGTGTGCCCGCCATCGCGTCATTATATTAAACAACGCATAATCGGCGAATCCACGTTTATCTAGACGGTGTTCTCGTCTTGTAGTCGCGTTGTTCGCTCTTACCTTTCTGGCTTCGATTTGTTTTACGTGCGTGTAAATTAACTTAGTGATTTATTCATATTACCGAACATTTCCGTGTGCCAGCGTACTAGACACTTATGTGCCGTACTTCGAATTCCGCTATTACCCGCAATTTTGTGGTGGTGTACCCACAGTGCGTTTTTAATGTTTTAATATTTCGGCTAATATTGGATTTGGTGCCGAAGCATCGTTGTTGCGACTACCAGCCAAGTGTGCCCTTACTGTAAGTAACGCCTTACTTTTACATCTTTAACAACTTTTTATTATTTGTATACAGTTATATTGTACAATTTAACTCATTTTAAAAAATCTTTTTTTTTTTAAATTTTTAATCACGTTATCATATATTTACTTTTACCCTATGGTTGACTTTGGTTATATAGTTTTATTTATCAGATATGTATTTATGTAAAAATTGCATATATTTTGCATTGATAATAATTGTATTATGAATAAATGCATGTGACGAAATAATAAATCATGCGATACAAAAATCATCATCCATCGTCCATTACCGATACACCGATACACAAAAATGTTCAACCAATCTATGGATCAATCACAAGTCATGATTGAAGATTAAGTACCTACTAAATTCATATCAACGACCACTTCTTTGGGAGAAGATCAATCAACATAAAAACATTATTCTTGCTGACCACACAATAACATCAACCTCAAATTAATTTTGTATACAAAATCCAATATCATTTAAATTTCACCATTTACTGAAATAATTATTATAAAATATGAGGACATATTTTTTTTTAGAACGGGGACTGTAGTATTAGGCAATATTGTACAACGTAATATTAAGAAATACCATAAACATTATAACACAAATCAAAACTGTATAAACATTTTGCAATAGAAAACAAATTAATATAACATTTAGAATATAAGACAACAATTGTCAAGTAGTACGTAAGCAATAATAGTATGTGTAATTAGGTTAAGACAAATGATATAAAAAGTTAAATGAGAGGAGAATAAAATGGTCAGTGTGTGGTGGTCGTGTGACTCGATCACCACTGGCCACCAGTGTTAAATCTAATGTTTTAAATTAATTATTTATGTGTACGTGTTGTATGTGTCGAGAGTGATCGGCGTATACGACAGTTCTTATCTCAAGTCATAATTTAACTAAAAAACCAGCATCTAAAACTTCATGAAAATTAAAATACACGTTTTTACATATTTTGGTTAATAAAATGCATAATATATTATAATTTTTCATTGCATACAAATCTTAGCCCAGGTGATGAGTTTTAATAAATAAATAAATAATTCGTTGATTTTTATTGTACCGTCAATCGGCCAATCACTGATTTCAATAAATATTTTGTTTGTGTGTATCTTATAAAAATCAAATGCATATTTTGGTAAATAAATTTTATTAGCCTAGGTGATGAGTCATATTTAAAAGAACTTATTATTACAACCTACATTAAATATTACATTTTCTAACAAACACAATACAGATAAATTCATAGAGTGATGAGTGTCTGCTAGACAGCGAACGCAATTTGCCGCCATAGGCGGCATCTCGCACGAATCCAATACGCTATCATCAATATAAAATTGATTACAATCTCAGTCTGCCACCACAAGTATCTCATAAACCAAGTGATTTTCTTAAATTATTGTATACATTTTTTTTTAAGTCTCCATAGTCACTTGGGTCTTTTTTAGAACGAATCTTGCATTTAAATACTTTACAGTTAAAATAATCTACGATTCACCTGTATCCCACCGGTCAGCTAGTATACATATAATTATATATTAATATTTAGGTATCTATAAGTTTAGCCCAGTTTAAGGTTTATAAAGATAAGTAATCGTAATAGTTCATAATTTGAAGTAAGCGATAACACTTTAAATGTCAACTAATTTATGAGTTTAAGCGCATCATTTAAAGTTTTGTTATAATATAAATGTATTTCCAACTTATGGTTTAAATTCAAAATTTAGAATATTGTTTAAATACTTTATCGGCAATTAAAACTGCCTGCATTATTGATTATATTAAGGTAAAATATGTGAAAGTCTACCTGTAATTTATACGTGTGAGTATACGTATGATTGCAATCAATCTGAGTATGATTGACCATTTTAACGCGCAGGTAACAGAGTTTAGACTATTTTGATTTAGCTTTAAATTCGTTGTCCCGTCAAACTTCAACCGTACGCTTTTTGTCGCGTTTTTATAAGATGGTCCCGTTTTAATCCCGTTATTTTCATACAATCATATTAATTTTATGAAAAAAATATCGATGTACCAAACAAATATCCTAAATATGCTTAAGTTAAAAACTCAGTTTCTTTTTTTGAGAGAAGCCGATGAAATAGTACCGCGTGTAAATCTATTTTCTCAATTTTCTCAATTGAATATGGTGGGATATCAGATATAAAACAGCACTTACAAAAACGGAAACATGAATTGGCCGTTTCTAGCAATTTTAATAAATTAACATCATAATTGATCGATAAAGGAAAATTTGGGCTATCGGATGAGAGCAAATGTATTACGGCCGATGAAGGTATGTTTGGTTTTCATACTTGCAAGCATAATAATTCGTTTCGATCTATGGATTATATGTCCTCACTTATGAAAAAAATGCATGATAAAAATTTTCTTGCGCTCGAACGAAATGTGAATTGATTATATTAAGTCATTCCCGCTTTTACAATGGTGCAAGTTTTAGAAGTGTTAAAAATACTAAATTTGCAACTCTCATGAAAGATAAATCAAATCACGAAAATCTAAAAATTGTTTTTTTTTGCGGGGGCACCCCAACTGTCCCGATTTTCACTTTTTTTTAATATGGTCACACTAGATTAATATGAATTAATATTTGAATTATTACACGACGGTGAGAAACCCATAACGTGATTTAGTAACTTGAAAAAGGTTTCACTGATAAATTTACTCATTCGATTATTATTACCAATTACATTATTTCGTCAATTTCTTTTAATATTTAGTTTTTTTTATAGTAGTAAAACGTTTAATTTAAAATTATTTTCTTTTATCATTATCCCTACCATTAATTTTAATTCTTTCCAGTAAAACACAGTTTTATTTATTATTACAAGCTAATTATAATTTAATATTACGATAATTTATGAATAATTTTATTACGATATTGATGTATTACATTTTGCTTAAGTATTGAAATCAACATACGTTTTAGTTTGGATATGTAGATCTACGTATCCAATTTTGAGATTATAGAAATTTGATATAGGATAAAAAAGTTTATTTCTTTACCTTTTTAGGTCCATGGTTATTTTGGCTTAAAACATTTTTTCCCCATACTATTATAATTAGTATATTTGCCAATTTCCATCATAATTTAGTTTTGTAAAGCATTCAATGTATATGGATTATAGAAACAATATTTTAATTAATTTATACAAGTTTTATGTAAAATGTGTTTTTTACAAAACAAACGACAAAGCTTTAACGTGTCATTTGAAATTGACAAAATTATATTTATATTTTAGCAAAAGCATAAATACAATTTTGATTATTTTACCTCTTAAATCATGAAATTTTCTTTACTTTGTTTTTATTAATGAAATCAATTTTTAAGTAATATATTATCAAACAATATCTTTATCTCAATGAAACATAAATAAATATTAAACCGGTTCACATAGAAAAAAGAAATACTTTCTGTATTATAATGTATAGAGTAGGTAGGTAGATTTTAGTACTGGGTTACGAACTTTTATTTATCCAGGCCATCTAAATCAGGCATAAAAATAATATTGTTACATTATATTTTTAATTATTTTAGTAGAACCCAAAAATACTGAGTATAAATGTATCATATTACCTTGCAACAATATCGGTTATTTCGAGATTACTATTACATACGACTTGTACATTAAAGCTAAAGTAACCCTTTCTATTGCGAAATTGTTCCCCAATATCTTGGCAAGGAGACTGAATTCTGATGTGGGTACAATCTATAACTCCAGTAACTTGAGGAAATTTGTGCATTTTATAAAACCCAAATTTTGTTTGTTGTATTTCTTCAAGGGTTGATGGCATTTTAATAAATTTTCTTCGGAGTTGAGCAATTTCACTACACACTCGTTTATTAATACGACATACTGATGATTTATGAATGTTTGCCAAATCGCCAATAACTGCCTGAAAACATTTCACAGAATAGTCAGAATAAGTCAGTAACAGAGTGATAGGGTATTTCATGAGCCTGTATGTACTCTTATGTAAGACCTACATTTTCTACCATGCCTTAACTAATAAAAAATAATAAACAACATAATTTTTGAGTCTGAGGAGGGTTCATTATCTATCACCATCTGATTTAATTATAAATAAACCTTATAATTTCTTACTTGGAATATTCCAGTATCAAGAAATCGCAATGTAATTAATATTTGCATTGAAGATGGAATAGCATTATTTCTTCTTGTGTCATGTTGAATATTTTCCCCAATCAAATGCATCAATTCACCAAACATGACTTTAGAAAGACTAAAAAAGGCTTATTTATTAGGTATCTTATTAATACATACCTATACATAAAAATTGAATTAGATTTATATACCGGAATCTACGACTGAATTCTACATCATCAAAATAAGTCAGTGGATCAGATCTATTTCGAAACACCCTTGGTTTTGGTAAACGTATCAATATATTTAAGATAAATTCTTCTTCACTCTCATTCGATGATGATGATGATGATTCATAATACAATGCCATAATTTAAAAGTAAAATTTAACTATCAATTAATTAAATATGACAAAAACAAAAAATAATAATTAATACAAAAGTATATATTATTAATATAAAAAATATTTAAAATAATTATGTTTATGTTATCAGCTATCATAAAATGTAAACATACATTGTTTACAGATAACACGTTTTAACGAGCCATTAAAGTTTAGCGATCCGATATTGGGTTATTATCCAATGGAACGTTAAACTAAAATTTAACGGCCGTTAAATATTTAAAAGAACGTTTATGCAACGAAATTTATTTAGCGAGTCGTTAAAGCTGCTAACGGTCCGTTAAATATTTAACGATCTTTTATGCAACCGGGCATTATAGTTGTAAAGTTAATTTTAGTTATAATTTTTCAATTAATTATATTTTATCTTAATTAATAATTCAAATGTTATTTTTAATAGTCGTTAGCAAAAACATGTTTCATAATATATTGTAAAGATTAAAATTAGGAGATTTCTTCAAAAGGATGTTGTTTGAACTTTACATCCGACCGCGGTCTTTTCGCGCCGCGTGGTCGATTCCGCCGTCGATGCGACCACGGGATACCGCGGCTGTGATAGACGAAGTCAGGTGTTTCACCATAGAATAAATGATTTCATTTATTCTGTGGTTTCACCTCCACCCACCCCCCCTTGCACGCTCTCGACGACAGTTGTGCGAGAGCGCCGCGATCGCTCTCTTGCTCCAACGGTTGAACGTGACGTGTGTCCGTGCCCGCTCGCGTTGTTTGTGCCGCGTGGCGTTCTTTCTTTTATGATTTCGCAGTGCGACTTCTAACTGTCCGTACGCGTCGTGTTGCGTTAGTTCGTTGGTTCGGTGAGCGTAGTCGCCGTCTTAATATCGCGCGTGGTCGCCATACTGTCGGTGCACTAAGCACTCGCGTGTTGGATACACATGGAGGCGTTTCTCGCTCGTGTCCGCGTGAGTGAAGAACGCGTGGCCGCAGTTTTATTCGGGAGTGCCGTAATTTCTTGCGGTGTCGTTGGTGTCTGCACGCGGGTTTGTTTCCCCGTTGCGGCGGTCTGAGTCCGCGCACTTCAACTACAATTCTTACAATCTGAAGTTGAATGATGTTTCAATAACAATGGATCGGTATAACTGGTTCCACAAACTGTACAAACATATGAAGTTTGTGTAATAGTTTTAATTTGACCTCGAAACTTATTCCATATGTCTTGAGAACTTTTTGTACAGTGACTTACATGAATATTTAAAAGCGGTTCGTCATTAAACTTAAGATTACATTTTGGACAGCTAAATTGATTATGAGTAAGCAATTGAAAATTACTATTTATTTCATCAACATTCTTTATTCGGATTTTATTAACATTATTTTCAGGTGTTTTTTCATGTTCAGTTAAATTATTTAGAGAATCAAATTTTTGAAAACAAATTTTACATTTGTAAACGCTTGGTTTACTTATCCAAACACCATTTGATTTGCACAGTTTGAAAGTCGGTATAGAATTGATTTTTTTATCAGAATCACTGTCATGGGATCAGGGACTGGAGCTTTGACAACCAATCCAAAATATATGGAATTAGTATGTTTTCAGTTTACCACTTATTTGTTAATTAAAGTCTATAATATCATAATGTATATAATTTTGATTGATTACAGCTTGGTCAAGCAGCTCAGCAATTAAAAATAATGCCACGTAAAGTAATAAGTGAAGAAAATGAAAAAATTGAACTGTGTTCATCTGTGAAATGTAAAGGTATTATTGGAAATGAGAGTCGTTATTATATTTTGGATCTACTTCGAACTTTTCCTCCAGATGTGAATTTTCTGTTACGTAAGACATGCTTTAAAATTTGAAATAAAAAATTGTTGAGTTTGTTAATGTTAAATTATTTGTTTAACTACAGTTGACAAAGATATTCTAAGTAAAGAAGTGAAGTCATTAGGATTTCCTATTCAACATAGGCATAAATTATGTTCTCTTCGACAGGAATTAATTGATTCATTTATAGAGTAAGAATTTCATAACTTAAAACTGTTACTTGGGTAAAGTACTAGTATTTATTTCTTTCGTTTTTATAGGACACGGTATATGATGTTTATTAAGTATGCAGCATTCCATTTACAACATTTAAACTTATGGAAAAATCAAAAGAACTCTGATGATGTTAATGATAATGCCCAAGTATGTTAAATTTGTTCTAAATTGATTTAATTATATTTGTTCAATAATAATTTGTTAGATAAAAGAAAATATAAATCAAAATATTGATGAAAACAGTAAAAATGGAATAGCTGATATTAAAAAAAATTATTGCAAAAATAATGTACATAATTCTGATGATTCACTTGTAACTAAAAAAAAAAAAACATTGAAACAATAACAGAGAGTGCTGTTAAAGACATTATTTATGGAGATTTCATGTACCTTGTTTTCCATATTTTGTTTTGTATAGGTGATGATAACAGCACTAAAGAAGTTGTTAAAAAAGCTGCTCAAAAAGTTGGTTCATTGAAAAAAACAGAATTTGATATAAGATTCAACCCAGATGTATTTTCACCAGGAGTTAAACATTTTGACCACAAATCAGATCAGTTTAAATTAGAAAAGCAATTAGTTGTTGATGCTGCTGAATATCTACTGTTATCACAAATCCCATTGTTTGTGAGTTTAATATTTCCTTTTTGAAGTAGTAAATATGATTAAATATTCATTATATTTATATATAATAACATTTTTGTAGATAATAAGTGTTTAAGAAAAGATGAAATTTGATTTTAACTTGTATTTTATGTCTATCTTTTACTCAAAAGATCTGGTAATGTTTTTAAATTTAATGTTTTTATTCAGTGTTTCTTGTATATTTTTGGTTGTAAACAAACATCTCTTCACCAAATTCTATAATTATTTATTAAATTTAATCTTATCTTGCTACCAAACAATGACCAAATACAAAACTTTGAGGCCACTGGGGCACGTGTTAGAATAAATCAAATTAGCTAATATTTTTTTTGCTTGATTTATACATATATAGATACTATTTAAAGGATTGCGACGAAAGACATATAAAAAGTAAATGTTTTTTCTTATAACTAAAAACCACCCTAATGTCGCTATAGATATGAACTTTTCACAATGAATCGTAAAAATTTTATTGCTCACTTGACAATTAATTGACAATTTTCAGGCTAAATTTAAAACGTTGAAAACACATGAACTTTTTTAAACTTTTATCTTAGTAACGTTTTTTCTGGTTTATATCAAGACATGAAAATGAATTATGATCCTAGTCATATAATATGTCTAACGAAACGTCAAACATTATGCATAACAAAATTCACTCAACTTGCACTAGTTTAGACTTATCCATCTATCTATCTATGGCGTTTAATGAGCCATTTAGGCCCATTGCCACAACAACCATTTGCCTCCACTGATCTCTTTCCTTAGCTAGTTCCTTAGCCGTGTCATATTTAAGTTAACATTCCAAATTGTATACAAAACTTATACAATTAGTCATATTACTAGTTAGTATTAGTATATGTCGAAAAGTTTCATACAGCGATTTGTTATTTTGGAAATTGAACGTAGATGGTACTTTGAGGTAAATTTATCAATCTTTACATCAATCTTACAAATTTTAATGGCAAATTTTCATAAGAGAAATTAAAAAAAAAAGCTATACTGTTCAATAAATAATCGATTGTGATATCGATGACTTGAGCGATAATATAAACTTTAATTAAAACTAGAATATTCTAGGGCATACTATCGCTCAAGTCGTGTCCCCCCGGACGCGACAAAATGATGATAATTATATAGACCTTGCATCGTCCGAAAGTAGTCAGTCACTTGACGCTAATCTGTCGGGCGTGTCTCGTTCTGGTGGTCATCATCCTATCCCGATAACTGTGTTATGTTTTGGTTAGACTTTTACTTGAAAAAATGTTTTCAAATCGTTTTACTGTTTTGAAATTTGAAATTATATTTTGACTCCTTCACATGAACACCCTTGATAGCTGAATTATGGAAATCCTTTCTCAAAAGGTCTTTACACCATAAATGATACAACTGATCAAATTTCACACTCATAGCTTTCGCTGTTCGGGTTCGGCAATTTTTTATATTTCTCCCTTTCAAACTCTTTTAACTCCCTTAGGAGTAAAATTTTCAAAAAATGTTACATTAAAGTATTTCTCAGAATCAGTAAACTACAAAAAAGATTTATCATTTCTTCAAAATATAATAAACCCATTACCATGATTTTGTCCGAGCATCACACAAAATCCCCTAAGGCGAAGCCTGCGCTTTTTTAATTTAAAATATGTCATTTCAGGTGAACATTGTGTACTTTATATACCTAGGTATTATTTATTACATATTTGTAATAGGTATTATTTGTATATACAACTGACGCAGCATGTAGAGGTTAATGGATTCAACTATAGTTCAAATACTAATAAATAATATCGTGCAAAATCACCCGTTGTTATAAAAATGCATTTTCTCTAACGTTCATTTACATTTGTAATGAAACGTTGATGTGGGTTCTGATAGAAATTAGTATTCAATCACATCTTAAATTAAAATCATTAAAATGATCAGTCTTATATACATATTATATTCCTTAATTTTCATTTGTGAGATAACAAATGTTCATTCACAAGGAACCACAAAAGACAGTAAGTAGTTATTTTTTTTTAATATGGACGAATATTTAAAGACTAACATAACATTGAAATTAGTTGTAATCTATAAAAAAAATTTACTATTGGTTCAATGCACATAGACGTGCGCAAACGTATGACTCTGGTGCGTTTAAATGAAATCTGACTACCCTTCCACAACGATCATATAATAAAACAATTGTAGACATGTTCTATACTTACGTCGAGGATAACCTTTTTTTTTTGGTGATTCAGACATTAAAACATTTATTTTCATTACGATTCTTCAATAGCGATTTAGAAAAAGATGACTTAAAACTGAATGGATAATTTCGTAAGCATTTATATTCGATACAGATATGAACGAAAAATGCGTTGATTAATTCAAAGTAAAATATAAATCAAAATTATTTATTTGTGACCCGAACACATCTTTAAGTCCATCATTTTCAAATTCAAAAGCGTATATTGCACCAAATAATAAGGTATAAATAATGTTATATCTAAAAATTTAATAATTTATTTCATAGCGAAAAAACTAATAAAACAAAATAAAAATGGTGTAGAATTTTCACTATATTAAAAATAATAAAAGTTGATGTCCTTTTTTTATAAACTTATAACCGTATAATAACAGTACATGGCGCCGGGGAATTTTCCATCTGTATTAAGTGACCCACCTCCTGATTATTTTGAACAGTCTGATTGAATGATAAGTTGATAGTAGAAAAGAATAGATATGTTCTACATATATAGTGGTTTGATGGATAGAAATAAACTGCATTGCATATACGTATGTAATAGTGATCGGTAATTTTATCAGTTCAAAGCACTAATTATAAACTTGTGCCAAATTAGACGGTGTAATATTAAGAACTACTATGATAGTATATATTAATTTTATGGAAAAATATTGATACATATATATAGTAATTCGTGTGCTCTTAGGCAGCACTTACTTATAAAATATTTAGCTACCCAAATTAATATACAGCAATTAACTAGACGCACTCACTGGTAATTTTTCTAATAACACGTATGTGCCCTATATAAAACAAAGTCAGGTGGGGTAATAGATTAATCCGCCACACCTTTGCGTAAATAGGCCAATTCGATAATATATTTTCGCAGTTGTTAATTTTTTTAGGTTTTGTTCTGATGGTTATTATTATATTAATGTGTATATATTATATTTGCACAATAATGTATGGTTTTTATGAACTCGTGTCAGATCCACTTTTAGCACCGACATATTTTTTATTTAAACCTGAAAGAAGTAACCAAAATCGACAAAATCCAAATGAAAATTGTATCTTTATATGCATAGTTACAGTTGTATAAACATACGATGTGTACCTACACTAATTTACGAGAATAATAATTTATCACGTAAACACGATGGTAACCGAATATTTTCATATTTGAATTGTTTACAACATGCAATATTTCATGAATAATACAAATTGAATTGTTGACCTAAATTATTGCCCAATCCAATTTTAAATAATTATAAATTACATAAAATAAATACGATATTAGAGAAAACCTTTTTTAGATTCTGAGTGAAGCGAAGGATCATATGGTTTTACAATGATGTTTTTGTTTTTTTTCTGTAAACACTTTTTCGTATAGAAATCCTTGTCCAAAAAATTCGTCCAGCAACTTTTTAGATTCGAAATTGAACCGAGATGGTACTTTAGAGAGGTCATTTTTCCAAAATATCCATAGTTTTTCCAGTAATCATGAATAACGATCGAAAAACTGAGTAAAAACGGTAAAATCGGTAAAAATCCGCCGTAAACGAGATTTTCACTGTTCAGATTTTAGATTCTGAGTGAAGCGAAGGATCTTATGGTTTTAGGTATTTAGTCATAAATCGAGAAGTATTGAAGCTAGAAACTTGAACATTTTATCCAATATCAAATACATACTTTTTTATATTGGACAACATTTTCAGAACAATTATAGCACTTTTGACTTAACTATAGAACTTTTAATTTACCAAATTGTTTGAAAGTTTTTATGTAATATAATTTTAAATATTTGACAAAAAGTTCTGAAAATTTAATATGACCTTACTCATATACCTACCTAATTATCCTAACAAAAGTTCAAAAGTCGTTAGTCAGGATTTTTTTTTATACACACTTTAATAAATTATTATACGATTTTTTTCGATATTGTCTGATTTCTTTTAAGTTTATTTCTAATGAGTTATAATTGTTATAACAATTGAAGTTTAAATGAGTTATATCTAATTGAATATTTTATGAGGGTTTAATTACAAAAAAAGCTGGTAAGTGAGATGTTGGTGTTACAAGTTCGTCCCTTCGGTCCTCGGACAAGATATTGGTGATGAATGTATTAAGTTTTAAAGAAATGATGACTCATTTCTTTAGTATAAAACGATTCTGAGCAAAGCTTCAGTGTAATCTGTATATATAAAACAGTAAGCTGATTGACTGCTATCAACGCACAGCTTAATCCAATGGACGGATTGGACTGAAATTTGGCATACAGATAGCTATTATGGCGTAGGCATCCGCTAAGAAAGGGTATTTCAAAATTCCACCCCTAAGGGGGTTAAAAGGGTTGAAGTCTAAAAATAGAAAATTCCACCAAGCCGGAACCGTTGAAGCTATGAGTATGAAATTTGGTCAGTAGATTCTTTTCATGCTGTAGACATTCGTTCAGATAATATTTTTCAAAATTTAACCTCTAAGAGGGTTAAATGGGTCAAGAAAGTATAAATATGGAAAAAATCCCCATGCCAAAACCTTAGTATTAGGACACAACCTAAATGTGCACAGGTCACTCTAGCGAGTTGTTAGTAATAATTTTGGTACTGTGAAAAACTATTTTCTCAGAAGTCTATTTGATTTTATTGTTCTAATTATGAGTAATAACATATACTATGAATTATAATAATACGCAAAACGATTCAAAAACATACTATAAGACATAAGTAATCAAGGATATATTTTATTTCAAGATATCTATCTTAATCAATTTGAATTTTATCAAAAATAGAAGTACTCGTGACATTGCCTTAGCTGTGGCATCTTCTGGAATCGCAGCTACACTGCTCGTGGGTGGTCGAAAGGCCCATGCTACCTTTAAATTACCACTCAATCGTCTCAATCTAACAACTGCGGTCACTATCTTTTGTAATATATTAAAAAAAAGTAATTTAGCGGAAGTTTAAAAAAATACAAAAATAATAGTGTGGGATGAAATAACAATGGCACATAAGGGTGGTGTTGAGGCTTTAAATAGATCTCTAAAGGGTATGAAGGAAAATAAAAGGTTAATGGGTGGTGAAACGGTTTTGCTGACTGAAGACTTTAGGCAGACTCTACCAGTAGTACCAAAAGGGACCAGAACTGATTAAGTCATGTCTTAAAAGATCTACTTTATGGCCTCAGATTAATATACTCAAACTGTCGAAAAATACGAGGGTCAGAGGGTATACGTTGGAGGGGAAAAGTTTGCTGGTAGATTTGCCGATCTTTTACTTGAAATTGGCAATGGTGATTACCCGTCATTCGATAAAATGATAACTATCCCAAAAAATGTGTGTACAGTTGTAACTACAGTTCAGGATTTAATATCAAAAATGTATCCAGATATTGCTCATATTCATGATAAGCCTGTGGAAAGGTTGTGTGTACGAGCTATATTCACTCCAAAAAATGACCAAGCAATAAGCCATATCTTAAGCTTATTCTGCGTGTGGTCACACCTATCATGTTTTGCGAAATTTGAAACCACCTAAACTGTGCAGTAGGACCACGCTCAAAGTCAAAGCATTACATCGCAATATAGTGGAAGCCACAATATTAACTGTATGTGCGAAAGGGGAAACTGTGTTTGTACAACGAATCCCTTTAATTCCGAACGATCTTCCGTTCGAATTTAATCGATTACAGTTTCCCCTCAAAGTCTGCTTTGCAATGACTATAAACAAGTCTCAAGGCCAGACTCTCAAATTTGAGGAATAGACTTGCGAGAAAACTGTTTTTCACATGGGCAGTTCTACGTAGTTTGCTCACGCGTAAGCTCACCCAATAGCTTGGAGATTTTGCCGCCTACTAATAGATCAGCATTGAACATTTTACAAAGAAGTATTGTAGATAAAATTTTGAAAAAACCGTTAGTAAAACATTTATTTTAAACCTTCACTGCTAAAACTTATCGTAAACATAGGCCGCCAAAAGCTATAACTTATAGAATAGGTTATGTTAATAATTATTATCTTAAAAACTAAAAAATATGTATAAAATATGATTTCAAAAATTTAAATTTAAATAGATCAAACAAAATGCAATATTGCCAGGTTACATACATTTTTATACTTGAACCCGGCAACGACGGGTAATTCAGCTAGTATAATATATTCAGTTACGTCATATATGTAACCTCTGTGCAAAATTTAAGTCTTTAGACCAAGCAATTTGATGAGGACGTTGATAAGTCAGTCAAAATTTGTCCAATTTTTTTGAGTAACACATAACTTATTCTAAACAGTTTTAGATAAACCCAGTATAGAAATAAACATGAATCAGCAAACAGGTTTTATATCATCGTATTTCAAATACAAATTTTAAGGGCAAATTTGCATAAGAGAAATGAAAAAAAAAGCTATAGGCTACTGTTCAATAAATAATCGATTGTGATATCGATGACTTGAGCGATAATATAAACTTTAATTAAAACTAGAATGTTCTAGGGCATACTATCGCTCAAGTCGTGGCCCCCGGACGCGATAAAAGATGATAATTATATAGACCTTGCATCGTCCGAAAGTAGTCAGTCACTTGACGCTAATCTGTCGGGCGTGTCTCGTTCTGGTGGTCATCATCCTATCTCGATAACTGTGTTATGTTTTGGTTAGACTTTATCTCCATAACTGTGTTATGTTTAAGTTAGACTTTTACTTGAAAAAATGTTTTCAAATCGTTTTACTGTTTTGAAATTTGAAATTATATTTTGACTCCTTCACATGAACACCCTTGATAGCTGAATTATGGAAATCCTTTCTCAAAAGGTCTTTACACCATAAATGATACAACTGATCAAATTTCACACTCATAGCTTTCGCTGTTCGGGTTCGGCAATTTTTTATATTTCTCCCTTTCAAACTCTTTTAACTCCCTTAGGAGTAAAATTTTCAAAAAATGTTACATTAAAGTATTTCTCAGAATCAGTAAACTACAAAAAAGATTTATCATTTCTTCAAAATATAATAAACCCATTACCATGATTTTGTCCGAGCATCACACAAAATCCCCTAAGGCGAAGCCTGCGCTTTTTTAATTTAAAATATGTCATTTCAGGTGAACATTGTGTACTTTATATACCTAGGTATTATTTATTACATATTTGTAATAGGTATTATTTGTATATACAACTGACGCAGCATGTAGAGGTTAATGGATTCAACTATAGTTCAAATACTAATAAATAATATCGTGCAAAATCACCCGTTGTTATAAAAATGCATTTTCTCTAACGTTCATTTACATTTGTAATGAAACGTTGATGTGGGTTCTGATAGAAATTAGTATTCAATCACATCTTAAATTAAAATCATTAAAATGATCAGTCTTATATACATATTATATTCCTTAATTTTCATTTGTGAGATAACAAATGTTCATTCACAAGGAACCACAAAAGACAGTAAGTAGTTTCTTTTTTTTTTTAATATGGACGAATATTTAAAGACTAACATAACATTGAAATTAGTTGTAATCTATAAAAAAATTTACTATTGGTTCAATGTACATAGACGTGCGCAAACGTATGACTCTATGAATCAAAATTCTTTATTTGTGACCCGAGAACATCTTTAAGTCCATCATTTTCAAATTCAAAAGTGTATATTGCATCAAAGAATAAGGTATATATAATGTAATATCTAAAAACTTAATAATTTATTTCACAGCGAAAAAACTAATAAAACAAAATAAAAATAGTGTAGAATTTTAACTATACTAAAAATAATAAAAGTTGATGTCCTTTTTTTATAAACTAATAACCGTATAATAACAGTACATGGCGCCGGGGTATTTTCCATCTGTATTAAGTGGCCCACCTCCTGATTATTTTGAACAGTCTGATTGAATGATAAGTTGATAGTAGAAAAGAATAGATATGTTCTACATACATCGTGGTTTGATGGATAGAAAAAACTGCATTGCATATACGTATGTAATAGTGATCGGTAATTTTATCAGTTCAAAGCACTAATTATAAACTTGTGCCAAAGTAGACGGTGTAATATTAAAAACTACTATGATAGTATATTTAATTTTTATGGAAAAAGATTGATACCTATATATAGTAATTCGTGTGCTCTTAGGCAGCACTTACTTATAAAATATTTAGCTATCCAAATTAATATACAGCAATTAACTAGACGTACCCACTGGTAATTTTTCTAATAACACGTATGTGCCCTAAAAAAAACAAAGTCAGGTGGGTTTATAGATTAATCCGCCACATCTTTGCGTAAATAGGCCAATTCGATAATATATTTTCGCAGTTGTTAATTTTTTTATATTTTTTTCTGATGGTTATTATTATATTAATGTGTATATATTATATTTGCGCAATTATGTATAGTTTTTATGAACTCGTGTCAGATCCACTTTTAGCACCGACATATTTTTTATTTAAACCTGAAAGAAGTAACCGAAATCGATAAAATCCAAATGAAAATTGCATCTTTATATGCATAGTTACAGTTGTATAAACATACGATGTGTACCTACACTAATTTATGAGAATAATAATTTATCACGTAAACACGATGGTAACCGAATATTTTCATATTTGAATTGTTTACAACATGCATTATTTCATGGATAATACAAATTGAATTGTTGACCTAAATTATTGCGCAATCCAATTTTAAATAATTATAAATTACATAAAATAAATACGATATTAGAGAAAACCTTTTTTAGATTCTGAGGGAATCGAAGGATCTTATAGTTTTAGGTCATTAATCATAAATCGAGAAGTATTGAAGCTAGAAACTTGAACATTTTATCCAATATCAAATACATACTTTTTTATATTCGACAACATTTTCAGAAAAATTATAGCACTATTGACTTAAGTATAGAACTTTTAATTAACCAAATTGTTTGAAAGTTTTCATGTAATATAATTTTAAATATTTTAAGTTTATTTCTAATGAGTTATAATTGTTATAACAGTTGAAGTTTAAATGAGTTATATCTAATTGAATATTTTATGAGGGTTTAATTACAAAAAAAGCTGGTTAGTGAGATGATGGTGGTACAAGTTCGTCCCTTCGGTCCTCGGACAAGATATTGGTGATGAATGTATTAAGTTTTAAAGAAATGATGACTCATTTCTTTAGTATAAAACGATTCTGAGCAATGCTTCAGTGTAATATAATATATTATTATTTAAATACTGTTTACGTATTTTACGGTTATTTGTATAATTTTTTTTTAACAATAGATTTAAACATGTTGTTATATCTGAATCCAAAATTTCATTATAATAGGATGAACCAATTTTCATATTATATAAATATTTAAAGTTGAAAATTAATATAAAAAAAGTTTATTCTGTAAAAATCGTGATAATAATTTACTTAAATGCTTGGAAAAAAAATCTTGAGTCACGATTATTGATATTTTTTCGGTATTGATAGTTTAGTATAAGAGTAAACTTGTATTAAAATTTCAGAACTTTCTAACAAATACTCAATATTTCATTAGACATAAACTTAATCAGACAATATCGTAAAAAATCGTATAATAATTTATTAATGTGTGTATAAAAAAAAATCCTGACTAACGATTTTTGAATTTTCGTTAAGAAAATTAGGTAGGTATATGAGTAAGGTCATATTAAATTTTCAGAACTTTTTGTCAAATATTTAAAATTGTATTACATAAAAACTTTCAAACAATTTGGTAAATTAAAAGTTCTATATTTAAGTCAAAAGTGCTATAATGGTTCTGAAAATGTTGTCCAATATAAAAAAGTTTGTATTTGATATTGGATAAAATGTTCAAGTTTTTAGCTTCAATACTTCTCGATTTATGACTAAATACCTAAAATCTGAACTGTGAAAATCTCGTTTACGGCGGATTTTTACCGATTTTACCGTTTTTACTCAGTTTTTCGATCGTTATTCTTGATTACTGGAAAAACTATGGAGATTTTGTAAAAATGACCTCTCTAAAGTAGCATCTCAGTTCCATTTCGAATCTAAAAAGTTGCTGGACGACACTTTTGGACAAGGATTTCTATATGAAAAAGTTTTTACAGAAAAAAAAATAAAAATAAACACCATTGTAAAACCATAAGATCCTTCGCTTCACTCAGAATCTAAAACTCACCAAAAATTATACAAATAACCGTAAAATACGTTGTAATGAATTGAATAGACCACAAGTTTTTCATCTAATTATCATTACAATTTATTTTGAAATGTAACTAACACATTATACATATATCGATTACAATGAACATATAATACAAATTCACAAACTTGGTAATAATGCCGAGGAATATAAATCAAATCTCGCGGATACGTATACAAACATGAAGATTTTTGTAATGGTTTTTACTCACTAGTGAGGTGTGGAAATTAACGTAATGAATAATGAATGAATTGTGGAAACAGCTGCACCGTAATGGACAGCAAAAAGGATCTACAGTGTGCCACGGGGTAAAGGGTACCACGGTGGTCACACGGCAAAACAAAAGATGATGGCGGACCGCGGCGAACTGGGAATTAGCGGCGTATAGCGGTGAACTGGAAACTGGCGGCGTACAGCGGCGAACTGGGTACTGGCGGCGTATAGCGGCGAACTGGAAACTGGCGGCGTACAGCGGCGAACTCGAAACTGGCGGCGTATAGCGGCGAAATGGAAACTGGCGGCGTACAGCGGCGAACTGGATACTGGCGGCGTATAGCGGCGAAATGGAAACTGGCGGCGTACAGCGGCGAACTCGAAACTGGCGGCGTATAGCGGCGAACTGGATACTGGCGGCGTATAGCGGCGAACTGGAAACTGGCGGCGTACAGCGGCGAACTCGTCGATGCAGGGTACTCACGGATAGTAGACCGAGTATCACGATGTCTCTAGCCGTCCTGTAGAGGAGACCGAGAGAACACCGGTTACTAGCCTAGACTAGCGGGAGCACACTGCTCGAGGTGGATGATGATTGCAGAGTGAACCTCGTCGTTATTATGGTATATTCTCCAAGTCAACTGGGACTCAAAATTATTCTGGCTCTTGATTTTAGTATTGAATGTAGCTTTAAAGGGTTCTCTGGGCTTTTACCATAAGTATCCCTGGTCCAACATCTGGCTGGTATACCAGAGACTAATGACAGGGATCCCTATGACTTCTTTGTAGCCACTTAAAACGTCCGTATAATATGGATGATAATCGTGTTGAGATAACGCGCTATCTATTGGGCATTTTTATCGGCGCTGCACCGGTTAGGCGCGTGGCTACCGCTACGCGTCGCGTCGTGATCATTAACGGACACTTTTATGTTCGTTACATAGTCCCCTTTTTCTTTAGGTGGGTATCCCTTTTCGAAGTAAAAGGGGACGTACCTAAAGGAAACTGATTATTACTTCGGTTGTTTGTTCTGATACCATTTTCGTTTCGCTGCTTTCCGTTTTTCTGCTCGACTGAGGCGTTGTTCCTTTGGCTGAGTACATATATAATTAAATTTTTTTTTTTTTTTTTTTTTTTAAACAAACATATATTAATTACAGATATATAAACATATAAACATATAGACCTATATAAATTGAACTCAAGTTTATTGTCTCTTCCCTGGATCGATTGGAAATAGTGCTTCCTTTGCAGTATTTTCCAATATGAGTTGGTTAATGAATATCTGTTGGTGTTTTTGTAGGGTGTCTTCTTCCCTTTGTGGATATCTCGTTAAGGTGTCTGCCCCTACATTCTCCTTACCAGCAATGTGTTGTATTTGTAGATTAAACTCTTGAATTTGTATCGCCCATCTCATGAGACGTGCGTTCAATAATTTACACGAATTGAGAAATGTCAGCGCTTGGTGGTCGGTCAGTAGATTGGTTACATGTCCCAATATGTAATTTCTGTATTTCTTACATGCAAAAACAATTGCCAATAATTCTTTTTCTGTGGTGTAATAGCGACGTTCTGCCTCGTTGAGTGTCCTACTGGTGAACCCTATGGTGCGGTGTTGGCCTTCAGTATCTAACTGGTACAGTTCTGCACCAATGTGTGTGTTGGAGGCATCGGTCGCGAGATAAAATGGTTGTCCGAAGTCGGGATATTTGATTATGATATCTTCTAAGAAACATTGTTTAATCTGCTCAAAAGTTCTTTGTTGTTCCTCTCCCCATTTCCACACATGGTCCTTCTTGGTGAGTTGACTTAGCTTCTCCGTTAATCGTGACAAATCCCTAATGTATTTCCGGTAGAAATTAATAAACCCAAGGAATGATCTGACTTGTTTCTTGGTTTTTGGTGGTTGAAAATCTTGAATAGTTGTGATTTTGCTGGGATCCATACTTATACCTTTCTCAGAGATTATATGTCCCAAAAAGGTGATATGTTCTCTTAAAAATTGTGATTTTTGAGGATTGATTTTGACATTATATTTCTCAAATTTCTTGAATATTGCTTCCAGGTGTTCTATGTGTTCATTGAAACTTGTGGAGGTTATATGGATGTCATCTACATATACCGCTGCGAATTCCAGTATCTCTGGTCCCAAAACTTTGTCCAGAATCTTTTGGAACTCGGCCACTGAGTTTACCAGACCGAAAGGCAAAACTTTAAATTGGTAGTTCCGTCCCCTATGTAGGAAGGCGGTAATTTCTCGATTTTCCTTCTTTAAAGGACACTGCCAGTAGCCAGCCGTCAAGTCAATGGTACTCAGATATTTTGTTCCTTGGAATTTAAGTAGTATCTCCTCAATATTCATTGGACATTCACGGTCGGGTATGATTCTTTTATTGATCTGTCTTGCGTCTAGGCAAAGACGTATCTCTCCATTCTTTTTTTCGATGCTAACTATTGGCGATGACCATGGTGACTCCGATGGTTCGATTATCCCGAGTTGTAGCATCCGTTGCACTTCTTGGTCTACCTTATGCAGTTTGGATATGGGTATATGGTATGGACGTTGATATACCGGTTCTCCTGGTGTAACTCTAATTTGACATTCGTATTCTTGTATACATCCAGGGCTGTTTGAGAATATTTGCTGATATTTTCGCATGAGTTGGTTGAAAGTTGCACTCTCTTCTTGGTTCAAAGTGTCGTTCTCTTTTATTTCGTCCATTATCTCGATGTGGGAGATTTGTTCCTCTTTGGTGGTGTTTCTGGGAGGGTTCTCTGAGAATGGTGTACTCTGTGGTTTCCCTTGAATTGACCACTGAATGGTTTTATTGTTGAAGTTGATGTGTGCGTGATACTGGTTGAGTACATCCGCACCGATGATGGCTCGTTCATTTAAGTTCTCTACTTGGACAAAATTGACAAATAATTGGGTGTCCCCTATTTTGCACGAGCAGAACAACTGTTTTGACACTTTGCAAATTTTCTTGCCTACTGCATTACTTATTTGTACATTATTTATGGGCAGCACTGGTACCTGTTGATCCCATTTTAATATCTGGTCTGCTAATTCTTTGTTGATTACACTAATGGTAGCTCCTGTGTCTACTAGTGCTGTCACTTCCTCGTTTTCTATGCGACATTTGATGTATGGGCTTATGGATGTCGTCTCATTTCCAATGAGATTTATCGTGTGTTCGGCCGATACTTCTTCCTCTGCTTCATCATCACTGCCATCTTCTGTTGTTACTTGGTTGAGTCGTGGTTGTCCTCTCCATGATTGCTGATTATTTGTGTCTTGCTCTCTTCGTTGGTTATCCCTGTTTTGATTATTTCTGTTATCTGGGTATGATGTGTTTGACCTTGGATCTCTCCTCTGTTGATTGTTTCGGGATGAGTCCTGTCTGGTGTAATTGCTTTCCCGGAAGTGGGTTGGTTGATTCCCCCGGTTGTTGTTGTCTCTCGGTGGCAGTCGCCGATGTTCTTCAGTTCCTAATATTTTCATGGCATTTAGTATGGTACATTCTGGAAGTGATATGAGGATGGCCCTTAGATCTCCGGGGTAGTGGTTGGCTATATTTTTGACAATTTCGGCTTCTGACAGTTTGGGTACTTCTAAGTGCCTTAGTTTAGTTGCCCAGTACGAAAAGTGTTCTCGGTAACTGACTTCAGATTGTATTTGCCTGATCCCAAGACACTGACTCCATGTTTGCATCTGAATCTCTCTTGACCAGTATTCCTCCAAGAATGTATTGCAAAATCCTCTATAGCTGTGTATTTGAAATCGTATCGTTGAGAACCAGTTACTGGCTGCTGTTCTCAAACAGTCACCGGCAATAATTAATTTTTCTTCGTTCTGTATTATCTGTTTCAGCGTGAAATATTCATCTAATCTGTTTAAGAAATCGATTGGATGGACGTCTCTTCTGTTTCCGTAGTATAGAGCCTTCGTAATGTCGGTATTCAGTCCTCTACACGTTTCGGTTCTCCTGTGTTCGTTATTTTGTATATGGTGCTCTTCACATGTGCTTTCCATTTTTCTTAACTTCTCTTCGGATTCTTGTTTTAAATTCTGAATTTCTTGTTTTAATACTTTGATTTCTTCGGTCTTCTCCTCGGACTCTTGTTTTAAATTCTGAATTTCTTGTTTTAATACTTTGATTTCTTCGGTTTTCTTTTGATCTACTGTTTCCCAATGACACTTCAGGTTTTCTATTTCTTCTCTGTTTTTCTCCTCTAACCTTTTTAATTTTCTATTCATTAATTCTTCCATTTTTTCTACTATTTCTTCTTCGTCGTATCCTGTTCTTTTCCTAGGACCCATGTTAATAGATGTAGTTTTTCTTGAATTCTTTTTGTTTTTCTCAGTTAAGAGCGCGAGATTCTGGTTATGGTGTCGTGTAAAAATGTCGAGCTCTTGTAGTTGGGCGCCAATTTGTAATGAATTGAATAGACCACAAGTTTTTCATCTAATTATCATTACAATTTATTTTGAAATGTAACTAACACATTATACATATATCGATTACAATGAACATATAATACAAATTCACAAACTTGGTAATAATGCCGAGGAATATAAATCAAATCTCGCGGATACGTATACAAACATGAAGATTTTTGTAATGGTTTTTACTCACTAGTGAGGTGTGGAAATTAACGTAATGAATAATGAATGAATTGTGGAAACAGCTGCACCGTAATGGACAGCAAAAAGGATCTACAGTGTGCCACGGGGTAAAGGGTACCACGGTGGTCACACGGCAAAACAAAAGATGATGGCGGACCGCGGCGAACTGGGAATTAGCGGCGTATAGCGGTGAACTGGAAACTGGCGGCGTACAGCGGCGAACTGGGTACTGGCGGCGTATAGCGGCGAACTCGAAACTGGCGGCGTATAGCGGCGAACTGGATACTGGCGGCGTATAGCGGCGAAATGGAAACTGGCGGCGTACAGCGGCGAACTCGAAACTGGCGGCGTATAGCGGCGAACTGGATACTGGCGGCGTATAGCGGCGAACTGGAAACTGGCGGCGTACAGCGGCGAACTCGTCGATGCAGGGTACTCACGGATAGTAGACCGAGTATCACGATGTCTCTAGCCGTCCTGTAGAGGAGACCGAGAGAACACCGGTTACTAGCCTAGACTAGCGGGAGCACACTGCTCGAGGTGGATGATGATTGCAGAGTGAACCTCGTCGTTATTATGGTATATTCTCCAAGTCAACTGGGACTCAAAATTATTCTGGCTCTTGATTTTAGTATTGAATGTAGCTTTAAAGGGTTCTCTGGGCTTTTACCATAAGTATCCCTGGTCCAGCATCTGGCTGGTATACCAGAGACTAATGACAGGGATCCCTATGACTTCTTTGTAGCCACTTAAAACGTGCGTATAATATGGATGATAATCGTGTTGAGATAACGCGCTATCTATTGGGCATTTTTATCGGCGCTGCACCGGTTAGGCGCGTGGCTACCGCTACGCGTCGCGTCGTGATCATTAACGGACACTTTTATGTTCGTTACAACGTAAACAGTATTTAAATAATAATATATTATATTACACTGAAACTTTGCTCAGAATTGTTTTATACTAAAGAAATTAGTCATCATTTCTTTAAAACTTAATGAATTCATCACCAATATCTTGTCCGAGGACCGAAGGGACGAAGGACGAACTTGTACCACCATCATCTCACCAGCTTTTTATAATTAAAAAACATTGCATACACATTGATTTTTTTTTTAACAACAACACTGAAGACAGTATGACGTTTAAATATTCCGGTTTCAGTTCTTGGCCCATCAGCATGCGAGTTTTATGTTATGAATAATGCTGATTGTGGAACCCTGGATTTGCCGGTTGGAATCTTACCAAAGGAATGCTCATCATATTTATACCTGTACCTTACAGCAGAAAATGGCACTGTTATTGACATGGGAGAGAATTACAGTACTGTAAAAGGTAATATAGTATGAGTGCTTTACTAAAATAATCACAATGTATATGAAACAAAAAATGGAAGTATTCATAAAACATTTCAATTATTTACCACTGAACACAATTACAAATCACGTATTGAATTCCACAGGATATCTAGACCAACTTATAAAAACTAATATAACTGTGTTAGTTTACTTGCTTCGCGAAGGCCAGAAAGAATGGTGTGAGGCTGTAAAAAATGTTGCTGCCGGACAAACTACCGAAATCGATCAATTAAAATCACTTTTAGATAAACATCCGGGGGTCAAAGGTATTATTCTTGGTAAACTTTTGGATCCAGAGGTAAGTATTAATACAATTTTTTAATACACAATAATCTATGAGTCAATAATATTATATTCCAACTAAGATATTTTTAAACTAGTTATTTTCGAATAAACATTTTAAGTAGTAAAAGAACTATTTCTACCATGAAACAAAAACTAAGATTTTATTATCACATTTTATATCAATCACTTATTAAATTCATATTTCTAGATAACTTTGCATAATTTCTAATGTATAGATACAGCATAATAATAATTACATTATTATTATATTCGTAGCTTACTTTGGCAGATTGTCCTGATTATACTCAAAATTTCAAAGCATATATTGATTTGGTTCATAAGATATTCCCAGAATTCTCAGTTGGTATTACAATAACTACTCCGAAGGCAAAAGAAATGTACAATAATCCGGAAAAACCATGTAAGAATTTTCTAAACAATTTTAAAACGGTCAATGTTATTATTCTATTATATTCACAGATTCATAGATCTTTTCTGTTAATATATATATATATATGATGTATCACTGACATCTGGTATATGAAACAAAATTTATTGTAAATAACACGTTTTTTTAAATTAATTTAATCATAATATAATTTTGTTGTTACATTACTAAATTAAATCGTTTATTTAATTTTGTATCAAAATTTAATAATTATACTTGAATTTTTTAGCTTTATGAAAAAATCGTAAAAGCCTTTTTATGATTATTTGCTTGTTATATAAGTATAAGGTTGTTACGTGATACCCAATGAAAACAGGTACCTATCGTACTCTTGAGGATGATATGAGTTAGAATAAAACGGTAGACAATTGAACAAGTTTAAAAACACTTTAATTTTATTCACATTACAATAATGACAAGGCAAAATTACGAGTTATAATTTAGTCGCGAATAACAATATCAAGATAGAACTCCGAAGGGCTTGTACTGATGGCTAGACACGTCTCCTTTTCTGTGTGTATCCGGGGTTATTATATAGTCCTCCTTGTGCCCGTGAGTGGGATTGTTATTGCTGTGTGATATGTATGTTCACCATACAACGATGATCGTATGGCCTACTCCGAGAAAAGCTGACTGTTGTGGAAATATGCGCTGCACGCATATTTAGACTGGTCATGTTAATGAGGGTGAATCCTGTTATTGTTTAATTTGTACGGCAAATCCTGTTATTATTTAATATTTCTTATGATATGTTTCTGACTAATACATTACATTTCATTATACATTTATGTAATAATGGATATGAGCATTTTACAATTAATAATGGTTTACATTTGACGATTAGAGACGTGTGAAATAATATAATATAAATATGTATTTGAATATATGTGTGTTTGTGTGTGTTACAATATTAATATAGATATATATTTTATTTACGTATTCATTTACATTTGCGTATACAACCAATTTATGTATTATATAGAATATTATTCATTAACAATTTATTAATTGATTATAATTATAAATGTTACCAGATTATGGTATGATTTTAATAACAATAAAATTACTTATTCTATGGTCAGTTATTTTTATATAAAATATATTATTGTGCGTTTTTGGAAGACCTTAACGGGTGTGTTGGCCAGTGCGTGATCATATTACACCTTTAGATGTTCTTGGCTCTCGAAAACATACGTATTAATATTATTTAATAATAATAATAATAATATGCATGTTACAAGGTACTGTTAATGATCCTTATAAAGATCTAGTTTTCTCAAAGTGATTTTAAACTTTTCTGTAAAAGATAATTATACATATCAATGATAATTTATCATACCATATGTCACGGAGAAATCAATTTAAATTACTAATTTAATTTTAACTGGATATTTTATTGATTACACATTATTTGCAAACAATTTTGAATCATCATTATTGATGAAAGACGTTACTTTTTTGCGGCAGTTTACCATCAGATACTAAAAATCTGGATATTAAATGATTATTTTGAGTTTTTCTCAACTATTGAATAAAATTAAAATTTTGAAATTTGTGATCTGAAAATAATAAAATGATCAATATGATTTTATTATAGTATGACCATATGATTCATACAAAAATAAATGAAACAAAGTTATTCCAAGTTTGATCTATGTCATACGTAGGGAAAATAAGGCGATTCATTTATAAGTCTACACTCAAATTTTGTTTTTGTTTTTATTTATTTTTTTTTTTTTGATTTAATTTATATTTCAAGGTTTATTTTTTGATTAATTTTTTTTATTTATTCCAATACTATTATACATTACAATACATTATTGGTATAATCCACGCTGTATCAAATAAATATTCGTTTTAGTACGAATGCCGGTAAATCCTAGGTTTTACCGACTTCTCTCTGATATCGGTAATACCTAGGATAAACAAAATAGTGTGGTCGATTCCGAATGATTTTTGTAGTAATTAATTTTTTGTAGAAGGGACATATTTACCCAGTTATAATGCAAGTGACTGTAGTTAAACGAATACTGCTCGTAAAATTATTTCCAATATGCCTGGATATCAATTTATTAAATAAATCTATAAAACCAGATCTATATCATAAAATGAAAACACAATTGTAAGCAAGATAAATTGTGCGCACAACGCAGTGTATAAGGTATGAAAAACTTTAATCATATACTTATGCTGATTGATGATTGATTGTATAAATAGATACACAGTCAAGGTCTAATAGATTTAATATTAATGGTCATGATTAATATTTTATTCGAGAAATAAATTCCCTTGGTCGATCGTGCTCAAATATAATAATTTCACTAGAAACCAGTTCATTATATGCGAAGAAAACTTTTCTTAATATGTAACAATATTAATATGAATTTTTACTAAAATAATAAAATAATAAAACTTCACGCAATTGGTAAAAAAAAAAAAAAAATAATAAGTAATATCATTTCGGTATTTTACTAACACTGATTTTTTATCCTAAGATTTACCAAATCTCGTCTGTATAAGTCCGACCTATAAAAATCATTTGGGCTTTGACCACACTATTTTGTTTGTCTTAGGTTTTACTGATATCAATCGGTGGACGTCCGAAATTCGGACATTTACCGAAAGCAGTAGGTAAAACATAGGATTTACAGGTAAATTTTAGGATTCGGCGGTATTTGTACTTTTACCGTAACAAGCGACACGCTCTAATATTAAAATGAAAAGTGAAATTCATAAGTTTAGACCATAATTAAGTACAGATTTAATAAGTAGCATAGCAACATATAATTTTATTTGTCTTTACTATTCCACAATGACAAAATATATTGATAGTTGAATATTTTATGAAGCTAAACTTTAAAAACATAGAAAAAATGTTCATATTTATCTTATACAACTGGGGATTATATTAAAAGTTTATAAAAACCACGGTGTTTGTTTAAGTCTCAAAATACAAATTTAGACCAAATATGCAGAGAAAAAAGGCTTAAATAACATCAAATTGAGTTCTCCAAATAAATTCCGATTTCCTTTAAATCTTGATATATTCTTTAAATTAATAAATAATATGTAAGTACTGTATAGTAAATAATTTCTTATATTATTCTTACATAAAAACCGATTTTATTCATGGAAAACCCCCATATGCTTGAATCACGTGATTTAAATTGATTTTGATCATTTCATCAATATTAAAAAAATGTGCCGAAACTTTTCAAAAAAATTAAATTACATTGTTCTATTAGGGATGGATTACAAATGTTTAGACCCTTCAGTTGACTTTTACGTGGCCACCCTTATGGATTTGAATAAATGCACAGACGATTTTGCAAAAACTGGCGCTTATCCAATATCTGGAAATAGTAATAATACTGTGGTAAAAGAAAGTCATTTTTTTTGAAAACCATAAAATAAAAAAAAGAAACATTGTTTATATTTTTTTTTCTTTTGAGGATGCGATGAAAGCTTTCTTAGACGAAGCGGGTGTCCCTTCATCAAAGCTCCATTATGAATTTTATAATCATGGTGATCCAAAAGGTTCAAATCGCTTTTGTAATGCGTATCCAAATAGCGTAAGTAGAAAAAGTCATTCGTCTCTCATGTAGTTGGTCCTGGGTAAAGATGTTGATGCTTAGTGTATAAAATATTTTTTTTTAAAAGTTAAATGATTTCATTATTTAAACAGTTTAAAGAACAGTTAAAAAAAAACCGAAATCGGGAACAAATATTATTGCACAAAAAGTTTCGATAGATATTTTCTATGTTCCAAATTTCCAAGTACTAGACACACCAATTGTATTTTTTACTTATTTGATGATTTAAAGTAAGAAATCAAATAGTTGATTGATCTAACTTCCACTGATGTAATATTGATATATTTGTCGACTGCTTCAAATCCAAAAAATAATATATTGTAGATAAATAATAATAATTAAGCAAATTAAATCACTTGAATGAACATCTATATTATGGCTTAAAAATGTATGAATAACGTAACATAACTTTTTTAATTTTATTTATAGTACTGTAAAGACGTGGAATTCGGAAAAAGCTCCATGTGTGCAGATACTCTTCAGACATTATTTGAAAAAGTAAGACAGTGTGCATGATTTAGAAACGTTTAATGTTTTATACGTATATTGTCTTCTGACTTTTCTAGGGAGCATTTGCAAAAAAAAATGGAGCTGGATTTGTCGTGAATACTATTGATTCAGATGACTACGATTGTACCTGTAAATGCGGCCAGTCTTATCCAGGATTTAAAGCACTTTTAAGTGGTTACAACGGTGGACCTCCGCCTCCACCGTGTGCTTTATTTGATAGAACCTAAACGTTAGCGTACGGACGTAAATGTTCGAAACTCACTGAAATTTGACTATGTGTATTCAATTAATTTTAAAATAAATCGATCTGATTTAAAACTCATTTCACTTGTTCTCATTACGAAATTATTACATTGATTGGTTAACAAAATGGCTATTTTGGAATTTTTTTTAAACTTAAAATTTTCTCAATAAAGAAATAAGTAAACATTCTCGATTAATTACAAAAAAAAAGTATTAATTTCTGTACAGTGGATGAAAAAATTAATCACTAATTGTTAATAAATCAACAACACCCTTTGTGAATTTTTATTTTTATTTACGTATTTTCTATTTACTTGACATAATTGTTATTATCACAGCTGAATATAAATCATGAAGGGTAATTATGATATATTTAATATTTACAATTTAGTAAAGTGCAACAATTTAAATATCTCGGAACCGTAGTTACAGATAATAATGATGTAGCGAAAGAAGTAGCAGCTAGAATACAGGCAGGTAACAAATGCTACTATGGACTAGCAAAGACATTAGGATCACGAGTATTATCTATAGAATTAAAAAAAACAATTATACATTACATTGATTCGCCCAGTAATCCTATATGGAGCGGAAATGTGGCCGCTAAGGAAATCTGACGAAAATAAATTTTTAATAATGGAAAGAAAGATATTGAGGAAAATCTATGGACCAGTTAAGGATAACAACAGCGCTGAATTTTAACGTACATTTTTAGTTTGTACTATGTATAATTATAGTACACATGTTTTTGATTGGATACCTATCAATTTGTTGATATTTTATTTTTTAATTATAACTACTCCTATAATCTATGCATAATACTAATATTTAAGGTCTTGAAATAATTATTCATCACGAAAAATTAATTTTTATGATAGAGGGGCCCGAATTTAGTTCTGTACCCGGGCCAAAAATATGATGTGGGGGGCCTGGTTTGGACTAAAAAATAGTACTTATTAAAAGGACTTATTTCAGATTCTCAGAAAAGCTAAATATAAATGTAGTTTACAATGATGTTTATGTCTCATATATTTCTATTGACATATTTTGGTACATTTAACTATATCCTAAAGTTCCGCCAAGCAATTCAATATCTTAGAGATTGGATGTAGATGGTACTATGAGTTAAATTTTTTTATTTCATTTCTCTATACACTTTCCAAGTACAAGGAAAAACTGAGAGTAATTAGTAGTTTTAAACATTATATAATTCTGTGGATTAAATATTGGGTGAAGATGGTATTTTGAGTTAGGTTTATTTTTTCAGTACCCGATACTATTACCAAACGTGAAAAAAAACGATCATTAAATCGAGTAAAAACTGTAAAATTTACAACAAATGTGGCTCTCAATAAATTGCTTTTAGTAATTTAGTGTTTTCTCTAAATTTTATGATACATGACAAATTAAATTTTCACTATACATCATAAACCTATTATTGTATACATGACAAAATTTTCAAAAAAAATTGCTAAATTCCGTATAAAAAATAAACGATAAAAATACATAGGCTTTTCAACGTTTTTCCAGGGAACCTGTTTGATTTATTGTATTAAGACTTGAAAATGTAATGCTATGACCTTGACATAACTGTATATGTGGTGAAACCGAAAATATTTTTAAATCGTTACAGATGCATATTAATTTTCATAAGCGTTTAACGAAATTCTGATACCATTTTTACTGAATTAATTGTTTTTACAGAAATTGAGAATTCGGAATGAAATTAACATATTTTTAGTTCATACAAAATTTGGAACCCTAGATAGATCCATTATTTTGAAATGTTTTGGTAAAAACAATTTCACCATTTTTCAAACAAAGTTATATTTATATCGACATACAAACCTATTACACTAAAAAACAGTTAAAGGAAATTAATATTTACACGTTATTGTTACACTGAAGCATTGCTCAGAATAATTGATATACAGAAAATAATTGTCATTTCATTAAAATATATTTCACCCGCCATCATGGTCTTGTCTAAGGATAGCACTAAACCCTCGGGATTTGGCAAAGTCTGTGCTTTTTTAAAATATAATGTATCATTATAGTGTGAACATTGTGTACATAATATTTGATTTGTGTATACATCTGGCTCATCAAGTAGAGGTTATAGTATTCAACTGAAATTAAAATACTAATAAATAATATCGTGCAAATTCAGCCATGGTTATAAAAATGTGTTTTATTTAATTGCATTTGTAATGAAACATTGATTTCGGTTCAGTAACAATATAATATTCAATCTCATCTCAAATAAAAATCATTAAAATGATCAGTCTTATTTACATATGTTCATTAATATGTATTAATTATATAACTTATGTTCATTCACAAGGATCACCAGGAGACAGTAAGTAGTTTTTTTTTAAATAAAGACGAAGATTAAAAATACTGACATAATTTTGGAATTAGTTGTAAACTATTATTCTACTATTTTTTTCAATTTTTTTACCTAAATATTCACTTATTTATGCAAATAAGAGTATTGATAATGTTTATGACTCCATGTTTTAATTTATACTATTGAAAACCAACGTTTATCCAGCGTGACCGTAGTGGCACGCAGCTAAGTAAAAAAAAAAGCGTAGTAACCACGAACATATAATAACAGGAGCCAGAGTTTTACCATTGAAAAACCGCCTTCATTTATTTTTATCCTTTGTCAATCCCTACTGGGCAAACGGCTGAACATATAATGTCGTATGAGGTGTCAATCGATCAGAAATATTGTGCATTTGGGAACAGGGAAACTCACAAACAGATTGGTTAAACGGTTTACAAGTTATAAGCTAAAATCGTTATAGAAAAGATTTGAGTTTGTTTTTCTACATTTTTCTAACTAAACAAAACTGTTGTCATATTCACATTTAAATAAAAATCACATTTATCCATAAGAATGATCGTCAGTTGAATGAATATTTAATACCTCACTTGTGGTTATGTCATTAAGGATTTTCAAATTATATTTGCTTCTTTAGAGGATACTCTTGGACTATAATTGTTATATAATTGTTATAAATGTTAAGTATTGTTATACTATATTTTTTTTTGTTTTAGAAAAAAATCTAGTTGATTTTTTTATATTTTTATTTACATTTACTAAATTTTCGGAAGTTTCTGATTTTTTTCTTTTGAAAGTATAAATATTATTCCGTCACATATCTAGACGAGTTAAAATAGAAATATATATATATATATATATATATATATATATATATATATTTTTTTTTTTTTTTATGTAAAATCCCAAATTATCTGAATGGTTTTTTTTTATCTTGTTGGATTGATTAAAAACACGTTTTCTATATATGTCTCAAGTTTCATAAAGATTGGATTGATCAATTGTTATCTGTGTGTTACCTAGACACACATTTAAAATAAAATAGGAATTTTATGTAAAAAGAGCCCATGCCGTCTCAAATTTCAAAATCTGGTAACCTCAAACCTGTATAATATAGAATTCAAATTATAGGTAGGTAAAATTTTTATTATTATCAATCATCAGTATTCAACGAGATAACAGATTTTGCATAATAAGTGATAACAGGTTATGGATCAAAAAAATGTTTTCCTGCGAAAATCCACTCGTCCCGATCCGCCGCTTATCAATCCCCAATACTCTGATCACAACAGTGCGGCGGCGGCGACGACGGTGCGGTTTCTCGGATGCCAATGAATATTCAACTACGACGCACGGACGATTACGACGGCGCGGTCTCGCGGAGGCGGATGCGGATACAACACTGACATTAAAAATAATAATAAATGGGTTAGATGCAACGATATGTCTACAAGTATTGAACGCTGGCCTCGAGGTTGTAAAGGTGTCTATATTATCGTTATGGAAAAAAAAATTAATCAGGAGTCCAGGGATGCCTGCAGATTATTAACACAAAAACATTAAAAAATATATAAAAAAAAAAACAATGAAAAATAAATAAATAAAGTTGATATCCCGGCAAAAAAAAAAAAGCTAAGATAAAAAAAAAAAAATTTAGTAATGATTAAATCTTTAAAAGACGTGATATAATATGGAAACTTAGTAAAATGCCATTTTATAATATTACAAATACCTAAGATCAATATTTTAATGTAAAATACTTAGTCAACATATTGTTTATACATTATTAATTACGAAAAATGCTATAGTGGTTAATTATTTATATTTATTTAAGTATACTTATACGTCTGCAAATAGTTAAACAATATGTTGACTATGTATTTAACTTTACAATATTGATCTTTGATATTTGTAATATTATAAAATGGCATTTCACGAGTACTAAGTTTCCATATTATACCACGTATTTTGTTTTATTTTTTTTTTTTTATTATTTAAAATAATATATACAATCTTTATTGAATTATACAATAGGTAATATGGTGGTTAGATTACAAGGGCTGGACGGCTTGATTGAATGGGGTGTCCAAATAACGCTACTTCACAATTCTAGACAGTATTATTTAATCAATAATTTTGTTTATTTATTATTATTATACTGTTTTTTTATTTATAAAATAAGGAAGTGTCTAAGCCAATTACCCTTTAGACGGCGTTTTTGGTTATCAGGAAGTGTGAGGGAAGAGAGGTTGGATATTAGGGGATTTGAGTGGTTAAATGTGTTTATGTGAAACAGTTTATAGTAGTAGGATGCGAGTGTATGAATGTTATGAATTTTGAGATCGGAGTGAAGGGTAAGATTGCAAACGTACCAAGGGGCGTTAGTAATGAGACGGAGGCAAATCGATTGAAAAGATTGAAATATTTGAATATTGGATTTTTTAGCTGTTAACCATAGTTGTATTCCGTAAGTTAAAGTAGGGAAAATAATTTGTTTATATATAAGAAGTTTAAATTGAGTGGGAGGTTGGATTTAAGAAGGTGTCTTATTTGGTTAAATGTTATGTTTAGAGATTTTCTCTTCGTTTTTATATGATTGGCCCATGTTAGTTTGCTGTCAAGATAGACTCCGAGATAACGGGTGGCTTTTGTTTGGGGAATTGGTTGTTGAGAATCATTTGTGGGTAAGGATCTGGACGTAGAGAAAAGATTGTATGTGTTGACTTGTTTGAATTTGTTTTAATTCTCCACAGGTTGAACCAGTTTTAAAGATCAGTAAGGAGTGTTTGGAGTGCAGTAGAAGCTATGGTTAGGTTTATGTTAGATGGTATTATACATGTATCATCAGCGAAAGTAGCTTTATATGATGTTATCGGTGTGTGGAATGTCGGATGTAAATATATTATAAAGTGTCGGAGCTAATATGATTCCTTGAGGGACGCCTGCTTTTATGTGGTGGATTTGTGAGAGTTCATCTTCACGACGGACAGCGAAGGACCGATTTGATAAAAACGATTTAATTATTAAGAATAAGGGGGCTGATAGAAAACGAATTTTGTATAGGAGGCCTTCGTGCCAGACACGGTCGAACGTCTGAGCTGCGTCGAGGAAAACACCGGAAGAGTATTGCTTTTTTTCTAATGATTGTGATATTATGTCAATTATTCTGTGGACTTAGTGGAGTGACGAGTGTTTGTTTTTGAAACCGAATTGAGTATTGGGAATCACATTTTGGCTTGTTAATATAGGATTGATTCGCGTTAATATTATTTTTTCTAGGATTTTTGAAAATTAAGGTAGAAGGCTGGATGGTCGATAAGATGAGGGTAGGTCAGGGGGTTTGTCCTGTTTAGAAATAAGAATTATTATGGAGTGTTTCCATGATTGAGGTGTGTGGGATAGGCGAAGAATAGAGTTGAAGATTAGAGATAAGATTAAAATGGCTTTCTTAGGCAAGTGTTTTATGGTATTATTTGATTAGTTATTAGGTCATGTCCTGGTGCTATTTTGTTTGGTAGTTTTTTGATGATGAATTGGATTTCATTAGGGAATGTATGTTTTGATGGTAGTGACATCGGAAGGCAGTTAGTTAGAGAATTTTCAATGTATGAAGTGTGGTCAGTGTTATTTATGGCGTGATGAGGAGTGAAATTTTTTTCTAGCTGAGAACTGAACAGATTAGATTTTTCTGAGTTGGACTTAGCGAAGGTCATGTCGGGATATCTAATGTGAGGTGCTGTATTTTTTTTTGATTAAATATTTTTTTAGTAGCTTTCTAAATTATATTGTTTGAGTTGGTTAAAGATTGTATGCATTTTTGGTGTGTTTCTGTATTGTGTGTGTGTAAAAGGTTTTTTAGGAAGTATGCAATGTTGTTGTAGTTTTTCTATTACTGGGGAGGTGGGTACGGTGCTAGCGGTTTCTGGCATGACGTTTTTCGGTAAGAAGTTCAGTAAGATGATCCGGTAGGATATTATTACTGGAATTTGTGAGAAGAGGTGGTGATGACTGAAGGCTGGCGCTTTTTACAACACTGATGAAGTCTGAGACGGCGGAGTCTATTTCGTTGGTGGTTTTTAATGAAATTTTGAGAGAAACGTTATTTTCAACGATATGTGAAAATTTTAACTTGTTTGTTTTACCTGGGGTAAGAGTCGGGAATTTTTTAGGATGAGTAATTTGGTTATTAAGTGTAAGAAAAATTAACGGGTGATCCGAGGAGAGATCGAATGAATTTGTAATATTAAGATTGGTATAATTTGGTAGAGTATGTATAAAAAAATCTAAGAGGTCTAGGGATCTATTAAAATTGGTTAATTATATATTGTATGGTTAATATATGTATTATATATGTATTGGTCAATCTAGAGCCTCAATTTATATGTTTTGAGTTAAAATCTCCTCCTGATAAGAACGTGTTGCCAAGGGTTTGAAAGTAGAGATCCGCAATAGTTATTTTATTAGCTAAGCCGGGAGGACAGTAGACTGCTGAGATAGTGGTAGGAATATGATTCAACAGTAAAGAGATGTTAGTGGCTTGGAGAAATGGGGGTTTAAAGTGAGGGAGAGGTGTGTGGCTTGTATAAGATTTAATTATGATCGTGGATCCAGCGTGAGCAGTACCATCTGGGTGATCACTATGATACGTTGTGTAACCTGGGATTCGGAAAGTGGAAGATGGCGTTAAGTGGGCTTCGCTAATTAGGATTATATCTATGTTTTTTCGGTAATTAGAGCTTTAAGTTCATTTTTTTGTCTGATGCGACCATTTGCATTCCAATGTAGGATTGTGATTGGAGAAGTGATAACTTGATGGGTATTTATCATTTTTGGGAAAAATTAGACTGTTTATGAGGGTGGTTAAAAGATAGGTGAGGGGATTTATTAAGCTTTAAAAGTCGTCTAGAAAATATGAAAGCTTTGATGGGGGTATATCGGGTTCTGTTGAGTGGTGGTTGTCAGAGGGTTTATTAGGATTTTTAGGATTTATAGTGGTTGATTGTGCATAAGATTTGGGTGACGTAGAGTTTGAAGTAGCGTTTATAATATGAGGACTTACAGGTTAATATTAATTAATATAATGGGGAACTGGGTAATTTTGTTGTTGAGAGATTTTTTTTTTTTATTGTAGTGAGGCTTGAAATTCACCAATTGAAAATTCGTTACTGTAGGATCTTGTGTGACCAAAACCTTGGCATTGAAGTCATTGAACTGTTAGTTTATTCGCTCGAGGCTCTTTGATTTTGATTTTTGTGTAAAATAAATATTTAAGATCAAAGATCGTTTTGTTGTTGAGAGTGGGTTCCAAATCTATGAAAAAAAATGGGTAGAAGGGATTTTTTACCATGATAGATAACATTAATAATTCTTCTAGGAGTATGACCAAGTGACAGAAGTTCCTATTTGATTTTATCCATTGGGGTAGTGTGATGAAGATTTCGGATAACACTTTATCTTCTTTTTGCTGGTAAGTGTGCAAGTGTGCTTTATTGATTTGAAGATATTTTATGACAGCTCGATATGAGTTTGAAGATTGGGTGGCGAGTTTTACCCCATTTATCGAGCTTTTACAGGAAAACTGTCCACCCTTATTTATTTCTATGATGTTATTATAGAAAGTATTGAAGTCGTTGACAGTGCGGATGAAAATTGGGGGTGGGGGTGGTTTTGCTACAACAAATATAGGTTCATTTTGTTCAGATTTCAGCTCTATATCGTCTGGATTTATATTAGGGTAATCAGAATCCTCAATTTGATTTGGAAAAAGTGAAATACGATTTTTCGAGACGTATTTTTTTTTTTTTTTTTTTTTTTTACTGGATTTGATGATTGAAAGAGGGATAAAAGGCATTTGGATCCTGTGGGGGTGATGTATTCGTCATTTTGAGTGGATTGTGTAGGTGAAGATGGAGTATGGTTTGGCACACACTGTATGCGATGTTTTTGATTAATTAGAGGAGAGACAGTTTTAGAATTTTTCGGCATGTTGTAAATAAAGTGTTACCGCGAGATAACCGTAATCGGGTGTAGGCCAACCGCTGTCGGCTGGCCGTTGTGTGCTGCAATAATTTATCAATGCTGGATTTAATATATAATAATTATTTGTATCACCTACATCTGTTTTGAACGACTCCTTTTCGTTTTCGGGACTTGAGGTCCAGCTGGTCAGAATGTTGAAACTTAACCGAAAATGCTCCTTTTTGTTTGAAAAATAACGGTTAACAAAATAATGATTTAGTCGCGTAGAGAAAGAATATAACAAAGGCACGCGCTGTTTCAATTTCGACGATCGTGACAGAACTGTCCACGTATTTTAAAGATTTAATCATCACTAAATTTATTTATTTTTTATCTTAGCTTTTTTTTTACACTAAATTATTACGGATTGTTTTTAGTGGGATATATCATATTAACATACAATGAAAATAATTTACTATAACATAATTTTTTCATTCTGTAGATCGTGTGTATTGTCAATAGGAGGTACAAAAACCATTTGTTGAGTTTTTGAAAAAGTAGCAAGGCATTTAAATAGAAAAAAGTTCCATTTGACTATTTATTTTCACAGTAAATAAAATTATTAGATCTGGCTCTGGTTATTATTAATTTACCAATTTATAAATAATATATACTCAATAATGTATGATTTGTATGAGCTCACGTTAGATCCACTTTTAGAACTAAACATTTTCCGATTCAAACCTGAAATAAGTAAAAACATAGAAAAAAACCTTACAAAAAGTGTGACATTATATGCATACTTTAGGGTGACCATATTTAAAAATAAATAAAATATAGGACTAAAATGATTTTCTTAGTTTTTTTAAATAATTTAATCAATTTGATCATGATAAAAAACATAATTCATTATAGCTAAAATAGTATCTAATGTGTATTTAATATTATTTCTATTCTTTTAAAGCTGTTACAAAACTAATATATCATTACTTAATTAGTTACTTAATTATTCGTTATAATGTTATGACAAAACTGAACTTCCTTATGACTCTAAATTGAATAGCATGTTCAATGTTGAAATTCTTCGTTAAAAGTTAGAGACAATGACATAAGTACATTGGTAATTTAGCTATTAACACATCCCCCCCCGACTACTTTTAATAATTTTTTCCGATTTGCATACCATTAACCTTAATTAATTAAATATAATGTTTTTTTTTTTTAATTTTATTTTATTTATAAGAAATACATTCAGAGATTCAATCGAAGACCTCTAATGTCAGCCACTGCACTACATTTAGTGATTTTATCCTCGTGATTAGACATTAATTAGACATGATCTGTCAAGTCATATTTGAATTAAACCAAGGTGACTTAACCGCTCTTGTCCAAGGCCACCCACGGGGGGTGGCTAGGAGGTCATGGCCCCCCACTCCTTTAGATAATACATTATATTATCTTTAAATATTTTACTGATAATTCTAAGTTACAATTTAGTTCGTTGTTGAATATGATGTGGATCATTATTTAATATTTAGTGGATATGTACATGATTTATTTAGTTAAGTCTTGGTACTGATAAGGAGAAAAAACCGTTTTCAACATCACAACGAGATATTGTTCCGTGGTGATATCTCCGTTAGGAGAAATACATTTCATAATTTTATGCGTATCATAAATATTAAATTGAAATCACATTTTTTTGACAATGGGATATAAAAAACAGAATTGATGGTAAGGGTATTTTTTTTTCTTTGCATTATTGTCAAAATTTATTTGTCATTTAAGTGTCATTAATCGTCTGATGCGTCTTGCAAATGAAGATACTTCCTTTATGTATCTTTAAACTATCTTTAATCAGCTCTCCAATTAATACTCTGTCATTTTATTTTATACTTTACTTCAAATATTTGTATGTTATCTAATATTTTGTATTTAGTTCTATATTGGGCCTCGGCCTGTAATGTTTATAAAATAAAATAAAATAATATTATTGAGAATAACTAAAAATAGACTTAGAGTATATAATAATATGATGCCGGTGTAACAGGCAAATCGTACCCCTACGTATGTGACGTAGCCCACGGTCTACCGTTGCATAATATTTGAAACAAATTGGAGGTAACTGATACTCATTTGATTTGAAAAACGTGGGGCTATTTCTTACAGACAAGAATATTTCATCATTTGTTTAATGATTACAATTTTCATGAATTAGATGGTTAGAGCAAACAAATTACAAATAGTGGAATAATTTTGAAGTTGTTTTCAATATTGAGTAAAAATCTCATTTTTTTTTTTCCAAATATTATACTACTTACAGTAAATACCACAATTGTTCATTATTACAATATTTGAAATGTCTAAAATGTGTATAAAAACAAAACAAATTAAATTATTTTCTAGTTATTTGTTACTAAGCATTCTTATAATCATCATTATTATCATTATAATTATTATTATTATTATTATTATTATTATTATTATTATTATTATTATTATTATTATTATTATTATGATTACTATAATTATTATGATTATTAATATTATTCAATATGTTATACAACTCGTAACTTATTGAAATATATTATTTATCTTGTTACTCGTTAATTTGATATCGTTCAAATAACTTAGTTATATATTCATAAATGTGAATTCCTTACACTAAATACCACATTATAGACAACTGTTTTAAAATGCATAGTAGATCGTAAACACTGTCCTTTTACTATCACATTAAATCACTTAATGAAATTAAAATATTTCTGTTTCAGTTCTTGGCCCATCAGCATGCGATTGTTATGGTTCGATGAATGATATTTGTGGAACTACAGATTTACCGATCAAAAAAATACCAAAGGGATGCTCATCATATTTATTCATGAGACTTTTTGTAGAAAATAACACAATAATTGACCAGGCAGAACAATATAGTACCATACGAGGTAATATTATGTATATTTATATAATATATTTTGTTGTAAGAGTGATTTTCTCAAATAATCATTTGTACATGAAACAAAAAATCACAATATTCAAAAAACATTACAACTGTCAACCATTGAACGCAATCATAAATAACGCATTTAATTCGATAGGATATCTAGACCAGCTCATACAAACTAAGGTTACTGTGGTAGTTTATTTTTCTCACTATACCCAGACAGAATGGTGTGCGGCCGTAAAAAGTGTTGCTGCCGGACAAACTACAGAAATTGATAATTTAAAATCATATTTAAATCAACATCCAGGGGTTAAAGGTATAATTCTTGGTAGACTCTTGACAGAAGATGTGAGTATTAATTATATTTTTTCTATACACAACAATATAGATGAGAACAACATGTTTTTACAAAGATATATTTTTAATTTAATAATTTTCGAAAAAATATGTTTAGTAATCAACGTACAAACTTTTATTATGTAACACAAACTGAGATCTCATTACTCATTCCATACTACATCTTCACGACAATTATTGCTTATTAAATTTATCTTTTCATAATGTTTTATAACTATACACAATCAGATACGTAAAAAATACAGTATATTTATAATTATATTAATATTGTGAAAATATTATCCTCGTAGGTTACTTCGGCAGATTGTCCAGATTACATTAAATATAACAAATAAATCACCTACTTCAAAAAAATACCACGAACTTAAAAATATTTCTTTTAATGAAATTTTTTCTAATACAATTGAATCTTCAGATTTACTTATTATTATAAACAGTCTTAAAGATGACACGGCAGCGGGTTTGGATGGAGTGACCGTGAAAATCCTAAAACACATAAGCAAATACATAGTAGATCCCCTTGCTTTCATATATTATTTAAGTCTAAAGCGATGTATTTTCCCGGATAAACTAAAAATAGCGGATATTAAGCCTATATTCAAGAGTGGGGATAAAACAAATATGAACAACTATACTGCCCTCCTAAGCCAAAAGGCAGTAAGCAACATTGTAGTAATTTTGAGAAAAATAACTTCTTAATAGTCTCTGCTGTAAAATTTATTAATATTAAACGAAAATATCGTATGTGATATGTGAACTAACACTTATCAAAATTCATGATGAAGTCAGTTACTACTTCTTTCTTAGTATGTGTTTGATTCTGCTCAATTTCAAATTAAAATTTACTGCTTTAAATTTTGCGCATACTGCCTTTTGGCTTAAGAGGGCAGTATAGGCCAATATCCATGTTAAGTAATTATTCTAAAATTTTTGAAAAAATTATTAAATTAAGACTAATATCTTTCTTAGAAAAAAATCAACTTTTATCAAAAACCAATTTGGCTTTAGGCCAGGGTTGAGTACTGATAATGCCCTTTATAAGGTTACCCAGCAAATTAATAAAGTTATAAAAATAAGATATTTAGGATTAATTATTGATAATCACTTGAAATGGAACTTACATGTTAACAATCTATTAGGGAAACTACGCTTCATAACCTATAATATGTTCAAACTAAAAAAAATAGTTCCAAAGCAAACAATGAGATTAGTTTATTTTGCTCTATACCAGTCCAATTTCCAGTACGGTTTATTAGTATGGGGTGGCCTTCGAGACAATATTATAAATCACCTAATAATAAATCAAAATAACGTTATTAGAATTTGCCTAAATAAGCTTTCACTAAAAGGATCAACAATTGAAAATTATAAGGAATTATGGGTCTTGCCAGTAAGACAATTATATAAAAAAATAGCAATTATGTTCATTATTAAACAACTTGGTATTGATCAGTTACATAGTGATAATAGTCATATAAGAGAAATTAGAAAATAGGATTGTCCAGTTAAATATACCTATAAATCCTTTGGTCAAACATTTGTAGATTATCTAGGCCCGACTTATTACAATTCTATGCCTCTGGACTTTAAAAGAAATATTATTACAAGTAAAAAAATTAATATTAAAGGATTATTATATAAATATATATTTTTAGAATTGAATAATAATGTGTATAAATGCTAAATTGTATGTAATTTATATATATATATATATATATATATATATATATATATATATATATATATATATATATGTTACAGTCAAAACCCGAAATCCGTCGAAACCAGTTTTAACTAGTCAAAACTAGTTGCCACGAATCCTTTTAGTCACTTCTGGTTTTAACTAGTTAAAACTAGAATTAACTGCACGTTCAAATAACGCTATAACGACCGCGACAAATATAGCTCGATAATTCGACCGGTCGATTATCAAATCAATTAAGCTAAACTTTAACTTATTTTCCATCACTCAGTTACGATAACTTCGACAAATTATACCTACAGGCTATAATAATACGATTCTGATATAGACGTCAGCATATATCGTCGGCGATTATGTTCGTTGTAGTCGTTATACCTACGTTACGTTTTTGTCGCGAATTGCCCGTTTTTTATTCTAAGTTCTTTTTTGTGCTCTCGCTGACGTTCGCCGGTATTGAACATCGTCGTCGGGTCACTGTATACTTTCGTATCATGTCGGAAACTGAGACAGAAATGAGTACCCAAGAACGATTTTTTAAGAAGCTTATGGAATCGGTGAAAGGAAAAAAAGACAATCATTATACTATACTTAAACTATAGTTTTACCTATCAATATAAACAGTACAGATTTTCATTAGATAATTCTAGTTTTTACTAATATATTTTAAACACAACTAATTCTAATTAAATAAAAATTTGTTAAAACTAGTTTTGACGGTGATGGTCTTAGTAAATTCTAGTTTTAACTAGTTAAAACCAGAAGTGACTAAAAGGATTTGTGGAAACTAGTATTGACTAGTTAAAACTAGTTTCGACGGATTTCGGGTTTTAACTGCAACATATATATAACAGTATTTTTTGATTGCTATAATGCTGTATCAACTAAATGTATTACTAATTTATTTATGTTAAAACTTTACATCACTGTGTCTTTTCTTCTCTATTATTATTATTATTATATTATGTTTTTAAAGTGTTCATATTCATAAGTCAATGCACGTAATATTATAAAAAATTACCTAATTATTTTATTATTATTTTATTTTATTTTATTGGTAAATGTAATAACTCCCTACCTCCAACACAAGCTATTAGCTTACAGGAGGTAGGTAATCAAAACTGTACCTATTTGTTAAATTTGTTTAATTTGTAACCATTTATTTTGATTTCTAATAGAAAAAAAAAAAAAAAAAAAAAAAATCCTGAAGCTTATATAATATTTATACAATATTTGGTGCACCCGCTATACTCCACTCGGATAATGGTCGTGAGTTTGTTAATTCTATCATAACAAATTTAAATGAAATGTGGGGAGACATCAAAATTAAAAAATTAAAGACAGGGAAATAACATTAAGAGAAGCTGCAGGACATGGAATAGCTGGTCATCAAGGATTTAATCGATGCAACTGTAAAACTGGTTGTGGTACTAAAAAATGTGCCTGCAATGCAGCGGAAGTGTTGTGTACTTCAAAATGTCATAGCAACCAAATTTGTACAAATAAATAATTTGTAATATGCACGTATTTTATTAATTTAATTAACATATTATCCCATTTAAATAAATACCTAAAATAAAAAATGAAACGTCCACCAAAAATAAATCATCAGTTTAAAAAAATCAGTGTATTATTTGAGATTTATCATCATTTACCATTAGTTTTGGTAAATGACATCAATGACCGGTGAAAGATGTACATTTGAATTTAAAATCTGGTTTTTTACATCATTTACCTACATAATCGAATCATTTTGGTAAAAGACGTCATTCACCGGAGAATGACGACATTGACCAATATTCATCAGTCACCGTAACATATATATATATATATATATATATATATATATAACAGTATTTTTTGATTGCTATAATGCTGTATCAACTAAATGTATTACTAATTAAAAAAATGATCTAACATTTATTTAAAATTCAATACAACCATCCCCATTAACTCGTCCGAAGAGCAATGAATATCCCATGAGGTAAAATACGTTTTTTAATTTAAATTTTTTAATCTGTCAATAATTGTACAGGTAGTAATAATGCTTCAAAAGTTTCATTCACCAACTCTTTAGATAGGAAATTGCATGTAGATTGTTATTTAGAGTTAAGACCGACAATATGTCTTTTTTTCAATAGATTTTCCGGTCATGAGGAAAACTGCCAGTATAATTTGTCGTAAACCATAAACTTTCACTAAATGCAATTGAATTATTTAATCATTACACGTGAAGTAATATAGATAAAAAAAAAATAAATTTTCACCATAAAGAACGGCATATTGATACATATTGTACATTACAAAAATTCAAAAAAAATTCATAAATTTGAAATTAACTTCTTCGTTTAAAGTTTAACTCTGATATAATTTTCAATATTTGACTGTAAGTTTTGAAAATTTAATATGATCTTACTCATATACATCAGTAACGATATTAAAAAGCTTTCAACAATTCTAAAACGAATTTTTTTTAGAAGCATTAAACTGAATTAAAATACGATTTTAAGATAATTTTAAGAGATAAATTTCAGTTTTCATGTATATTTTCTTTAAATACGTACAGACAATTATTGAAAAATCCAATCATTATGAATCCTTGGATGACAATATCACAAAATTTTTTGAATCATTTGGTTTAAAAAAATGTCTCCTACCCTAATCAATATACGTATTTTATGGAATCAACTGATAATACATCGATTTTCAACTCAAAATACATGTAAAAATTCGATCAACCAGTCATTTTTAATTTTGGGTAAAAAATAGAACAACTTAATATTATTAATTGTTCTTTGAAACAAAAATGGTAGTGAAACTTTGCTTAGAATCGTATATGTAAACTTATAATTTATCATTTCTTTAAAATTCAATAAATTCATCACCAGTATCTTGTCCGAGTAGGTAAGATTTTTCCATAGTAAGTAAACATTTTATAGGGCGGATTTTTTTTTATACTTTTAAAGTTTCTACGGAGTTCTATGATATTTTATTTTTGTAAGTACGCGTTTGAAAATGTAAAATAACTTTTTAACTTGGTTAATAGTACTGTACAAACGTACAAGAGTGAAAAACTTCCATATGTGCGGATACCCTTCAAACTTTATTCGAAAAAGTAATACTTTACACATGATTTTTAAATATTTTATTATTTTCTACGTGCATTGTCTTCTGACATTTTCAGGGAGCATTTGCAAAAAAAAAAACGCAGCTGGATTTATAGTGAATACTATAACTACAGATTACTACGATTGTACATGTCAATGTGACCAATCTTTTCCAGGTTGTCATGCAATTTTAAGTGGTTACAACGGTGGACCTCCGCCTCCACCATGTGCTAAATTTGATAGAACCTAAGCGTTAGTGTATGGACATAAATTTCCGAAACTACATGAAATTTAACCATGTGTATTCAATGAATTTTAAAATAAATCGATCTGGCTTTAAATTAATTTCACTTGTTCTCTATATGACATTATTACATTGACTTATATGCGTTTTACTGATAATTTGTACGAAGTCAAAGTGTTGTGGTAACATGAATTTGTTTTCAATCGACGCTTTATATCATTCTAAAGTATTAATACTGTGAACAAGAAAATAATATGATATGAAATTGTAAATATATAAGAGAAATAATGTAATTTAGGGCTGAAACTCATAACTAAAATGAGGGTAGCCGAGTCGTCTATTCTCATTCACGGAATAAATATATATATAGCATGTAGGCGAATCGACGGACTTAATTCATTTAATTGCAAGGTACAAAATTAAAAAAGTGTTATGAGTAATGAATAGTTAACATTTGATATTTAAGTAAATGTATTATTACACATAAATCATCATTATGTCATACACTGATTGTATGGAAATGTTAAATTAGAGTTTTTAATTAATTATTATAAAATTAATGTTTTCATAATTAATGTAAAATTAAGTAACACAAATTAATAAAAATAAGTTGCTTTCAAGTAATTAAAAATTGCGTTTGTACTTAATTCAATAACTGTGTGAGCAGCAGCCGTACTATGTATCATACAGTGAGTATGCCCAGTCAGAAAAAAATCTTGCCCGAAATTGCCCCCTTGATCATACAGTAGTTCAATAATTCTGAGTTTTGACGTAAATGGTATATGGAAGTTTATTTAATTTTTTTTTTTTTTTTCAACACATTTTCTATGAGTGTAGAAAAAATGAGTAAAAACGGTTAAATTACCAATTAAAATGATTCTCACTCATTGATTTTAGTTATTCAGTCTTTTCTCTGTACAATGTTGATGCTGCCCTATGTTGCTAGTATATATGTATAATGTATATAGTATACGAGTATATGAACATTTCACAATGAATCGTAAAAATGTTATTACATACTTGACAATAAGTTGACAATTTTCAGGCGAAATTAAAAACGTTGAAAACACATGCATTTTTTTAAAGTTTTACCTTAGTAACGTTTTTTCTGTTTTATATCAAAACGTGAAAATTAATTTTGACCTTAATCATTTAATTTGTCTAATGAAACGTCGAACATCATGCATAAAAATATTCATTCAACGTGCACTTGTTTAGACTTTTAATTTAAAATAAATAAACATGTGCAAAAAATAATAATAATAATACGAACGATTCGACACTCAACGCACTCGATTTATCGATTAATAAATATAGATATTGTTTTTTGACAAGCATTTGTATATAAACTTTATAAGATACAAGTTAATTGTTGGCAATTGAATTGATTATTAAATTAAAAATAAATTTATCATGATAGCAACAATCTAATATATTAAAAAAATTCTTGACGAGTGGGATATTTAGGGGGGGTACGCGATTTTGCTTTTTTTTTTGCTTTTTTTTTTCGTTTATCGTCTCTTGTGATAACGCTGCACGTCAGTACATCATCATATAATTAGACTTTTTCAATGTAATTTTATTACATAATTAATATTTATTCTGTAGTATTAGGCAATATTGTACAACGTAATATTAAGAAATACCATAAACATTATAACACAAATCAAAACTGTATAAACATTTTGCAATAGAAAACAAATTAATATAACATTTAGAATATAAGACAACAATTGTCAAGTAGTACTTAAGCAATAATAGTATGTGTAATTAGGTTAAGACAAATGATATAAAAAGTTAAATGAGAGGAGAATAAAATGGTCAGTGTGTGGTGGTCGTGTGACTCGATCACCACTGGCCACCAGTGTTAAATCTAATGTTTTAAATTAATTATTTATGTGTACGTGTTGTATGTGTCGAGAGTGATCGGCGTATACGACAAAGTGGCGCCCAACTAGTGGCTCGTCAACCTACGATTTGTTTGTGCGCGTTTTTTATACAATTTTTTTTGTGTGTACGAAGGACTGTACACACGAAAATTTTATTTTTGTGTTATGTGTGAGTATTTCCATACATTTTTATTTTTGTGTGTACGAAGGACTGTACACACGAAAAATTTTATTTTTGATTTGTGCTCGACGCTGTTTTTTGTGTGCCCGCCATCGCGTCATTATATTAAACAACGCATAATCGGCGAATCCACGTTTATCTAGACGGTGTTCTCGTCTTGTAGTCGCGTTGTTCGCTCTTACCTTTCTGGCTTCGATTTGTTTTACGTGCGTGTAAATTAACTTAGTGATTTATTCATATTACCGAACATTTCCGTGTGCCAGCGTACTAGACACTTATGTGCCGTACTTCGAATTCCGCTATTACCCGCAATTTTGTGGTGGTGTACCCACAGTGCGTTTTTAATGTTTTAATATTTCGGCTAATATTGGATTTGGTGCCGAAGCATCGTTGTTGCGACTACCAGCCAAGTGTGCCCTTACTGTAAGTAACGCCTTACTTTTACATCTTTAACAACTTTTTATTATTTGTATACAGTTATATTGTACAATTTAACTCATTTTAAAAAATCTTTTTTTTTTTTTAATTTTTAATCACGTTATCATATATTTACTTTTACCCTATGGTTGACTTTGGTTATATAGTTTTATTTATCAGATATGTATTTATGTAAAAATTGCATATATTTTGCATTGATAATAATTGTATTATGAATAAATGCATGTGACGAAATAATAAATCATGCGATACAAAAATCATCATCCATCGTCCATTACCGATACACCGATACACAAAAATGTTCAACCAATCTATGGATCAATCACAAGTCATGATTGAAGATTAAGTACCTACTAAATTCATATCAACGACCACTTCTTTGGGAGAAGATCAATCAACATAAAAACATTATTCTTGCTGACCACACAATAACATCAACCTCAAATTAATTTTGTATACAAAATCCAATATCATTTAAATTTCACCATTTACTGAAATAATTATTATAAAATATGAGGACATATTTTTTTTTAGAACGGGGACTGTAGTATTAGGCAATATTGTACAACGTAATATTAAGAAATACCATAAACATTATAACACAAATCAAAACTGTATAAACATTTTGCAATAGAAAACAAATTAATATAACATTTAGAATATAAGACAACAATTGTCAAGTAGTACGTAAGCAATAATAGTATGTGTAATTAGGTTAAGACAAATGATATAAAAAGTTAAATGAGAGGAGAATAAAATGGTCAGTGTGTGGTGGTCGTGTGACTCGATCACCACTGGCCACCAGTGTTAAATCTAATGTTTTAAATTAATTATTTATGTGTACGTGTTGTATGTGTCGAGAGTGATCGGCGTATACGACAGTTCTTATCTCAAGTCATAATTTAACTAAAAAACCAGCATCTAAAACTTCATGAAAATTAAAATACACGTTTTTACATATTTTGGTTAATAAAATGCATAATATATTATAATTTTTCATTGCATACAAATCTTAGCCCAGGTGATGAGTTTTAATAAATAAATAAATAATTCGTTGATTTTTATTGTACCGTCAATCGGCCAATCACTGATTTCAATAAATATTTTGTTTGTGTGTATCTTATAAAAATCAAATGCATATTTTGGTAAATAAATTTTATTAGCCTAGGTGATGAGTCATATTTAAAAGAACTTATTATTACAACCTACATTAAATATTACATTTTCTAACAAACACAATACAGATAAATTCATAGAGTGATGAGTGTCTGCTAGACAGCGAACGCAATTTGCCGCCATAGGCGGCATCTCGCACGAATCCAATACGCTATCATCAATATAAAATTGATTACAATCTCAGTCTGCCACCACAAGTATCTCATAAACCAAGTGATTTTCTTAAATTATTGTATACATTTTTTTTTAAGTCTCCATAGTCACTTGGGTCTTTTTTAGAACGAATCTTGCATTTAAATACTTTACAGTTAAAATAATCTACGATTCACCTGTATCCCACCGGTCAGCTAGTATACATATAATTATATATTAATATTTAGGTATCTATAAGTTTAGCCCAGTTTAAGGTTTATAAAGATAAGTAATCGTAATAGTTCATAATTTGAAGTAAGCGATAACACTTTAAATGTCAACTAATTTATGAGTTTAAGCGCATCATTTAAAGTTTTGTTATAATATAAATGTATTTCCAACTTATGGTTTAAATTCAAAATTTAGAATATTGTTTAAATACTTTATCGGCAATTAAAACTGCCTGCATTATTGATTATATTAAGGTAAAATATGTGAAAGTCTACCTGTAATTTATACGTGTGAGTATACGTATGATTGCAATCAATCTGAGTATGATTGACCATTTTAACGCGCAGGTAACAGAGTTTAGACTATTTTGATTTAGCTTTAAATTCGTTGTCCCGTCAAACTTCAACCGTACGCTTTTTGTCGCGTTTTTATAAGATGGTCCCGTTTTAATCCCGTTATTTTCATACAATCATATTAATTTTATGAAAAAAATATCGATGTACCAAACAAATATCCTAAATATGCTTAAGTTAAAAACTCAGTTTCTTTTTTTGAGAGAAGCCGATGAAATAGTACCGCGTGTAAATCTATTTTCTCAATTTTCTCAATTGAATATGGTGGGATATCAGATATAAAACAGCACTTACAAAAACGGAAACATGAATTGGCCGTTTCTAGCAATTTTAATAAATTAACATCATAATTGATCGATAAAGGAAAATTTGGGCTATCGGATGAGAGCAAATGTATTACGGCCGATGAAGGTATGTTTGGTTTTCATACTTGCAAGCATAATAATTCGTTTCGATCTATGGATTATATGTCCTCACTTATGAAAAAAATGCATGATAAAAATTTTCTTGCGCTCGAACGAAATGTGAATTGATTATATTAAGTCATTCCCGCTTTTACAATGGTGCAAGTTTTAGAAGTGTTAAAAATACTAAATTTGCAACTCTCATGAAAGATAAATCAAATCACGAAAATCTAAAAATTGTTTTTTTTTGCGGGGGCACCCCAACTGTCCCGATTTTCACTTTTTTTTAATATGGTCACACTAGATTAATATGAATTAATATTTGAATTATTACACGACGGTGAGAAACCCATAACGTGATTTAGTAACTTGAAAAAGGTTTCACTGATAAATTTACTCATTCGATTATTATTACCAATTACATTATTTCGTCAATTTCTTTTAATATTTAGTTTTTTTTATAGTAGTAAAACGTTTAATTTAAAATTATTTTCTTTTATCATTATCCCTACCATTAATTTTAATTCTTTCCAGTAAAACACAGTTTTATTTATTATTACAAGCTAATTATAATTTAATATTACGATAATTTATGAATAATTTTATTACGATATTGATGTATTACATTTTGCTTAAGTATTGAAATCAACATACGTTTTAGTTTGGATATGTAGATCTACGTATCCAATTTTGAGATTATAGAAATTTGATATAGGATAAAAAAGTTTATTTCTTTACCTTTTTAGGTCCATGGTTATTTTGGCTTAAAACATTTTTTCCCCATACTATTATAATTAGTATATTTGCCAATTTCCATCATAATTTAGTTTTGTAAAGCATTCAATGTATATGGATTATAGAAACAATATTTTAATTAATTTATACAAGTTTTATGTAAAATGTGTTTTTTACAAAACAAACGACAAAGCTTTAACGTGTCATTTGAAATTGACAAAATTATATTTATATTTTAGCAAAAGCATAAATACAATTTTGATTATTTTACCTCTTAAATCATGAAATTTTCTTTACTTTGTTTTTATTAATGAAATCAATTTTTAAGTAATATATTATCAAACAATATCTTTATCTCAATGAAACATAAATAAATATTAAACCGGTTCACATAGAAAAAAGAAATACTTTCTGTATTATAATGTATAGAGTAGGTAGGTAGATTTTAGTACTGGGTTACGAACTTTTATTTATCCAGGCCATCTAAATCAGGCATAAAAATAATATTGTTACATTATATTTTTAATTATTTTAGTAGAACCCAAAAATACTGAGTATAAATGTATCATATTACCTTGCAACAATATCGGTTATTTCGAGATTACTATTACATACGACTTGTACATTAAAGCTAAAGTAACCCTTTCTATTGCGAAATTGTTCCCCAATATCTTGGCAAGGAGACTGAATTCTGATGTGGGTACAATCTATAACTCCAGTAACTTGAGGAAATTTGTGCATTTTATAAAACCCAAATTTTGTTTGTTGTATTTCTTCAAGGGTTGATGGCATTTTAATAAATTTTCTTCGGAGTTGAGCAATTTCACTACACACTCGTTTATTAATACGACATACTGATGATTTATGAATGTTTGCCAAATCGCCAATAACTGCCTGAAAACATTTCACAGAATAGTCAGAATAAGTCAGTAACAGAGTGATAGGGTATTTCATGAGCCTGTATGTACTCTTATGTAAGACCTACATTTTCTACCATGCCTTAACTAATAAAAAATAATAAACAACATAATTTTTGAGTCTGAGGAGGGTTCATTATCTATCACCATCTGATTTAATTATAAATAAACCTTATAATTTCTTACTTGGAATATTCCAGTATCAAGAAATCGCAATGTAATTAATATTTGCATTGAAGATGGAATAGCATTATTTCTTCTTGTGTCATGTTGAATATTTTCCCCAATCAAATGCATCAATTCACCAAACATGACTTTAGAAAGACTAAAAAAGGCTTATTTATTAGGTATCTTATTAATACATACCTATACATAAAAATTGAATTAGATTTATATACCGGAATCTACGACTGAATTCTACATCATCAAAATAAGTCAGTGGATCAGATCTATTTCGAAACACCCTTGGTTTTGGTAAACGTATCAATATATTTAAGATAAATTCTTCTTCACTCTCATTCGATGATGATGATGATGATTCATAATACAATGCCATAATTTAAAAGTAAAATTTAACTATCAATTAATTAAATATGACAAAAACAAAAAATAATAATTAATACAAAAGTATATATTATTAATATAAAAAATATTTAAAATAATTATGTTTATGTTATCAGCTATCATAAAATGTAAACATACATTGTTTACAGATAACACGTTTTAACGAGCCATTAAAGTTTAGCGATCCGATATTGGGTTATTATCCAATGGAACGTTAAACTAAAATTTAACGGCCGTTAAATATTTAAAAGAACGTTTATGCAACGAAATTTATTTAGCGAGTCGTTAAAGCTGCTAACGGTCCGTTAAATATTTAACGATCTTTTATGCAACCGGGCATTATAGTTGTAAAGTTAATTTTAGTTATAATTTTTCAATTAATTATATTTTATCTTAATTAATAATTCAAATGTTATTTTTAATAGTCGTTAGCAAAAACATGTTTCATAATATATTGTAAAGATTAAAATTAGGAGATTTCTTCAAAAGGATGTTGTTTGAACTTTACATCCGACCGCGGTCTTTTCGCGCCGCGTGGTCGATTCCGCCGTCGATGCGACCACGGGATACCGCGGCTGTGATAGACGAAGTCAGGTGTTTCACCATAGAATAAATGATTTCATTTATTCTGTGGTTTCACCTCCACCCACCCCCCCTTGCACGCTCTCGACGACAGTTGTGCGAGAGCGCCGCGATCGCTCTCTTGCTCCAACGGTTGAACGTGACGTGTGTCCGTGCCCGCTCGCGTTGTTTGTGCCGCGTGGCGTTCTTTCTTTTATGATTTCGCAGTGCGACTTCTAACTGTCCGTACGCGTCGTGTTGCGTTAGTTCGTTGGTTCGGTGAGCGTAGTCGCCGTCTTAATATCGCGCGTGGTCGCCATACTGTCGGTGCACTAAGCACTCGCGTGTTGGATACACATGGAGGCGTTTCTCGCTCGTGTCCGCGTGAGTGAAGAACGCGTGGCCGCAGTTTTATTCGGGAGTGCCGTAATTTCTTGCGGTGTCGTTGGTGTCTGCACGCGGGTTTGTTTCCCCGTTGCGGCGGTCTGAGTCCGCGCACTTCAACTACAATTCTTACAATCTGAAGTTGAATGATGTTTCAATAACAATGGATCGGTATAACTGGTTCCACAAACTGTACAAACATATGAAGTTTGTGTAATAGTTTTAATTTGACCTCGAAACTTATTCCATATGTCTTGAGAACTTTTTGTACAGTGACTTACATGAATATTTAAAAGCGGTTCGTCATTAAACTTAAGATTACATTTTGGACAGCTAAATTGATTATGAGTAAGCAATTGAAAATTACTATTTATTTCATCAACATTCTTTATTCGGATTTTATTAACATTATTTTCAGGTGTTTTTTCATGTTCAGTTAAATTATTTAGAGAATCAAATTTTTGAAAACAAATTTTACATTTGTAAACGCTTGGTTTACTTATCCAAACACCATTTGATTTGCACAGTTTGAAAGTCGGTATAGAATTGATTTTTTTATCAGAATCACTGTCATGGGATCAGGGACTGGAGCTTTGACAACCAATCCAAAATATATGGAATTAGTATGTTTTCAGTTTACCACTTATTTGTTAATTAAAGTCTATAATATCATAATGTATATAATTTTGATTGATTACAGCTTGGTCAAGCAGCTCAGCAATTAAAAATAATGCCACGTAAAGTAATAAGTGAAGAAAATGAAAAAATTGAACTGTGTTCATCTGTGAAATGTAAAGGTATTATTGGAAATGAGAGTCGTTATTATATTTTGGATCTACTTCGAACTTTTCCTCCAGATGTGAATTTTCTGTTACGTAAGACATGCTTTAAAATTTGAAATAAAAAATTGTTGAGTTTGTTAATGTTAAATTATTTGTTTAACTACAGTTGACAAAGATATTCTAAGTAAAGAAGTGAAGTCATTAGGATTTCCTATTCAACATAGGCATAAATTATGTTCTCTTCGACAGGAATTAATTGATTCATTTATAGAGTAAGAATTTCATAACTTAAAACTGTTACTTGGGTAAAGTACTAGTATTTATTTCTTTCGTTTTTATAGGACACGGTATATGATGTTTATTAAGTATGCAGCATTCCATTTACAACATTTAAACTTATGGAAAAATCAAAAGAACTCTGATGATGTTAATGATAATGCCCAAGTATGTTAAATTTGTTCTAAATTGATTTAATTATATTTGTTCAATAATAATTTGTTAGATAAAAGAAAATATAAATCAAAATATTGATGAAAACAGTAAAAATGGAATAGCTGATATTAAAAAAAATTATTGCAAAAATAATGTACATAATTCTGATGATTCACTTGTAACTAAAAAAAAAAAAACATTGAAACAATAACAGAGAGTGCTGTTAAAGACATTATTTATGGAGATTTCATGTACCTTGTTTTCCATATTTTGTTTTGTATAGGTGATGATAACAGCACTAAAGAAGTTGTTAAAAAAGCTGCTCAAAAAGTTGGTTCATTGAAAAAAACAGAATTTGATATAAGATTCAACCCAGATGTATTTTCACCAGGAGTTAAACATTTTGACCACAAATCAGATCAGTTTAAATTAGAAAAGCAATTAGTTGTTGATGCTGCTGAATATCTACTGTTATCACAAATCCCATTGTTTGTGAGTTTAATATTTCCTTTTTGAAGTAGTAAATATGATTAAATATTCATTATATTTATATATAATAACATTTTTGTAGATAATAAGTGTTTAAGAAAAGATGAAATTTGATTTTAACTTGTATTTTATGTCTATCTTTTACTCAAAAGATCTGGTAATGTTTTTAAATTTAATGTTTTTATTCAGTGTTTCTTGTATATTTTTGGTTGTAAACAAACATCTCTTCACCAAATTCTATAATTATTTATTAAATTTAATCTTATCTTGCTACCAAACAATGACCAAATACAAAACTTTGAGGCCACTGGGGCACGTGTTAGAATAAATCAAATTAGCTAATATTTTTTTTGCTTGATTTATACATATATAGATACTATTTAAAGGATTGCGACGAAAGACATATAAAAAGTAAATGTTTTTTCTTATAACTAAAAACCACCCTAATGTCGCTATAGATATGAACTTTTCACAATGAATCGTAAAAATTTTATTGCTCACTTGACAATTAATTGACAATTTTCAGGCTAAATTTAAAACGTTGAAAACACATGAACTTTTTTAAACTTTTATCTTAGTAACGTTTTTTCTGGTTTATATCAAGACATGAAAATGAATTATGATCCTAGTCATATAATATGTCTAACGAAACGTCAAACATTATGCATAACAAAATTCACTCAACTTGCACTAGTTTAGACTTATCCATCTATCTATCTATGGCGTTTAATGAGCCATTTAGGCCCATTGCCACAACAACCATTTGCCTCCACTGATCTCTTTCCTTAGCTAGTTCCTTAGCCGTGTCATATTTAAGTTAACATTCCAAATTGTATACAAAACTTATACAATTAGTCATATTACTAGTTAGTATTAGTATATGTCGAAAAGTTTCATACAGCGATTTGTTATTTTGGAAATTGAACGTAGATGGTACTTTGAGGTAAATTTATCAATCTTTACATCAATCTTACAAATTTTAATGGCAAATTTTCATAAGAGAAATTAAAAAAAAAAGCTATACTGTTCAATAAATAATCGATTGTGATATCGATGACTTGAGCGATAATATAAACTTTAATTAAAACTAGAATGTTCTAGGGCATACTATCGCTCAAGTCGTGTCCCCACGGACGCGATAAAACGATGAAAATTATATATAGACCTTGCATCGTCCGAAAGTAGTCAGTCACTTGACGCTAATCTGTCGGGCGTGTCTCGTTCTGGTGGTCATCATCCAATCCCGATAACTGCGTTATGTTTTGGTTAGACTTTTATTTGAAAAAATGTTTTCAAATCGTTTTACTGTTTTGAAATTTGAAATTATATTTTGACTCCTTCACGTGAACACCCCTGAAAGCTGAATTATGGAAATCCTTTCTCAAAAGGTCTTTACACCATAAATGATACAACTGATCAAATTTCACACTCATAGCTTTCGCTGTACGGGTTCGGCAATTTTTTATATTTCTCCCTTTCAAACTCTTTTAACTCCCTTAGGAGTAAAATTTTCAAAAAATGTTACATTAAAGTATTTCTCAGAATCAGTAAACTACAAAAAAGATTTATCATTTCTTCAAAATATAATAAACCCATTACCATGATTTTGTCCGAGCATCACACAAAATCCCCTAAGGCGAAGCCTGCGCTTTTTTAATTTAAAATATGTCATTTCAGGTGAACATTGTGTACTTTATATACCTAGGTATTATTTATTACATATTTGTAATAGGTATTATTTGTATATACAACTGACGCAGCATGTAGAGGTTAATGGATTCAACTATAGTTCAAATACTAATAAATAATATCGTGCAAAATCACCCGTTGTTATAAAAATGCATTTTCTCTAACGTTCATTTACATTTGTAATGAAACGTTGATGTGGGTTCTGATAGAAATTAGTATTCAATCACATCTTAAATTAAAATCATTAAAATGATCAGTCTTATATACATATTATATTCCTTAATTTTCATTTGTGAGATAACAAATGTTCATTCACAAGGAACCACAAAAGACAGTAAGTAGTTATTTTTTTTTAATATGGACGAATATTTAAAGACTAACATAACATTGAAATTAGTTGTAATCTATAAAAAAAATTTACTATTGGTTCAATGCACATAGACGTGCGCAAACGTATGACTCTGGTGCGTTTAAATGAAATCTGACTACCCTTCCACAACGATCATATAATAAAACAATTGTAGACATGTTCTATACTTACGTCGAGGATAACCTTTTTTTTTTGGTGATTCAGACATTAAAACATTTATTTTCATTACGATTCTTCAATAGCGATTTAGAAAAAGATGACTTAAAACTGAATGGATAATTTCGTAAGCATTTATATTCGATACAGATATGAACGAAAAATGCGTTGATTAATTCAAAGTAAAATATAAATCAAAATTATTTATTTGTGACCCGAACACATCTTTAAGTCCATCATTTTCAAATTCAAAAGCGTATATTGCACCAAATAATAAGGTATAAATAATGTTATATCTAAAAATTTAATAATTTATTTCATAGCGAAAAAACTAATAAAACAAAATAAAAATGGTGTAGAATTTTCACTATATTAAAAATAATAAAAGTTGATGTCCTTTTTTTATAAACTTATAACCGTATAATAACAGTACATGGCGCCGGGGAATTTTCCATCTGTATTAAGTGACCCACCTCCTGATTATTTTGAACAGTCTGATTGAATGATAAGTTGATAGTAGAAAAGAATAGATATGTTCTACATATATAGTGGTTTGATGGATAGAAATAAACTGCATTGCATATACGTATGTAATAGTGATCGGTAATTTTATCAGTTCAAAGCACTAATTATAAACTTGTGCCAAATTAGACGGTGTAATATTAAGAACTACTATGATAGTATATATTAATTTTATGGAAAAATATTGATACATATATATAGTAATTCGTGTGCTCTTAGGCAGCACTTACTTATAAAATATTTAGCTACCCAAATTAATATACAGCAATTAACTAGACGCACTCACTGGTAATTTTTCTAATAACACGTATGTGCCCTATATAAAACAAAGTCAGGTGGGGTAATAGATTAATCCGCCACACCTTTGCGTAAATAGGCCAATTCGATAATATATTTTCGCAGTTGTTAATTTTTTTAGGTTTTGTTCTGATGGTTATTATTATATTAATGTGTATATATTATATTTGCACAATAATGTATGGTTTTTATGAACTCGTGTCAGATCCACTTTTAGCACCGACATATTTTTTATTTAAACCTGAAAGAAGTAACCAAAATCGACAAAATCCAAATGAAAATTGTATCTTTATATGCATAGTTACAGTTGTATAAACATACGATGTGTACCTACACTAATTTACGAGAATAATAATTTATCACGTAAACACGATGGTAACCGAATATTTTCATATTTGAATTGTTTACAACATGCAATATTTCATGAATAATACAAATTGAATTGTTGACCTAAATTATTGCCCAATCCAATTTTAAATAATTATAAATTACATAAAATAAATACGATATTAGAGAAAACCTTTTTTAGATTCTGAGTGAAGCGAAGGATCATATGGTTTTACAATGATGTTTTTGTTTTTTTTCTGTAAACACTTTTTCGTATAGAAATCCTTGTCCAAAAAATTCGTCCAGCAACTTTTTAGATTCGAAATTGAACCGAGATGGTACTTTAGAGAGGTCATTTTTCCAAAATATCCATAGTTTTTCCAGTAATCATGAATAACGATCGAAAAACTGAGTAAAAACGGTAAAATCGGTAAAAATCCGCCGTAAACGAGATTTTCACTGTTCAGATTTTAGATTCTGAGTGAAGCGAAGGATCTTATGGTTTTAGGTATTTAGTCATAAATCGAGAAGTATTGAAGCTAGAAACTTGAACATTTTATCCAATATCAAATACATACTTTTTTATATTGGACAACATTTTCAGAACAATTATAGCACTTTTGACTTAACTATAGAACTTTTAATTTACCAAATTGTTTGAAAGTTTTTATGTAATATAATTTTAAATATTTGACAAAAAGTTCTGAAAATTTAATATGACCTTACTCATATACCTACCTAATTATCCTAACAAAAGTTCAAAAGTCGTTAGTCAGGATTTTTTTTTATACACACTTTAATAAATTATTATACGATTTTTTTCGATATTGTCTGATTTCTTTTAAGTTTATTTCTAATGAGTTATAATTGTTATAACAATTGAAGTTTAAATGAGTTATATCTAATTGAATATTTTATGAGGGTTTAATTACAAAAAAAGCTGGTAAGTGAGATGTTGGTGTTACAAGTTCGTCCCTTCGGTCCTCGGACAAGATATTGGTGATGAATGTATTAAGTTTTAAAGAAATGATGACTCATTTCTTTAGTATAAAACGATTCTGAGCAAAGCTTCAGTGTAATCTGTATATATAAAACAGTAAGCTGATTGACTGCTATCAACGCACAGCTTAATCCAATGGACGGATTGGACTGAAATTTGGCATACAGATAGCTATTATGGCGTAGGCATCCGCTAAGAAAGGGTATTTCAAAATTCCACCCCTAAGGGGGTTAAAAGGGTTGAAGTCTAAAAATAGAAAATTCCACCAAGCCGGAACCGTTGAAGCTATGAGTATGAAATTTGGTCAGTAGATTCTTTTCATGCTGTAGACATTCGTTCAGATAATATTTTTCAAAATTTAACCTCTAAGAGGGTTAAATGGGTCAAGAAAGTATAAATATGGAAAAAATCCCCATGCCAAAACCTTAGTATTAGGACACAACCTAAATGTGCACAGGTCACTCTAGCGAGTTGTTAGTAATAATTTTGGTACTGTGAAAAACTATTTTCTCAGAAGTCTATTTGATTTTATTGTTCTAATTATGAGTAATAACATATACTATGAATTATAATAATACGCAAAACGATTCAAAAACATACTATAAGACATAAGTAATCAAGGATATATTTTATTTCAAGATATCTATCTTAATCAATTTGAATTTTATCAAAAATAGAAGTACTCGTGACATTGCCTTAGCTGTGGCATCTTCTGGAATCGCAGCTACACTGCTCGTGGGTGGTCGAAAGGCCCATGCTACCTTTAAATTACCACTCAATCGTCTCAATCTAACAACTGCGGTCACTATCTTTTGTAATATATTAAAAAAAAGTAATTTAGCGGAAGTTTAAAAAAATACAAAAATAATAGTGTGGGATGAAATAACAATGGCACATAAGGGTGGTGTTGAGGCTTTAAATAGATCTCTAAAGGGTATGAAGGAAAATAAAAGGTTAATGGGTGGTGAAACGGTTTTGCTGACTGAAGACTTTAGGCAGACTCTACCAGTAGTACCAAAAGGGACCAGAACTGATTAAGTCATGTCTTAAAAGATCTACTTTATGGCCTCAGATTAATATACTCAAACTGTCGAAAAATACGAGGGTCAGAGGGTATACGTTGGAGGGGAAAAGTTTGCTGGTAGATTTGCCGATCTTTTACTTGAAATTGGCAATGGTGATTACCCGTCATTCGATAAAATGATAACTATCCCAAAAAATGTGTGTACAGTTGTAACTACAGTTCAGGATTTAATATCAAAAATGTATCCAGATATTGCTCATATTCATGATAAGCCTGTGGAAAGGTTGTGTGTACGAGCTATATTCACTCCAAAAAATGACCAAGCAATAAGCCATATCTTAAGCTTATTCTGCGTGTGGTCACACCTATCATGTTTTGCGAAATTTGAAACCACCTAAACTGTGCAGTAGGACCACGCTCAAAGTCAAAGCATTACATCGCAATATAGTGGAAGCCACAATATTAACTGTATGTGCGAAAGGGGAAACTGTGTTTGTACAACGAATCCCTTTAATTCCGAACGATCTTCCGTTCGAATTTAATCGATTACAGTTTCCCCTCAAAGTCTGCTTTGCAATGACTATAAACAAGTCTCAAGGCCAGACTCTCAAATTTGAGGAATAGACTTGCGAGAAAACTGTTTTTCACATGGGCAGTTCTACGTAGTTTGCTCACGCGTAAGCTCACCCAATAGCTTGGAGATTTTGCCGCCTACTAATAGATCAGCATTGAACATTTTACAAAGAAGTATTGTAGATAAAATTTTGAAAAAACCGTTAGTAAAACATTTATTTTAAACCTTCACTGCTAAAACTTATCGTAAACATAGGCCGCCAAAAGCTATAACTTATAGAATAGGTTATGTTAATAATTATTATCTTAAAAACTAAAAAATATGTATAAAATATGATTTCAAAAATTTAAATTTAAATAGATCAAACAAAATGCAATATTGCCAGGTTACATACATTTTTATACTTGAACCCGGCAACGACGGGTAATTCAGCTAGTATAATATATTCAGTTACGTCATATATGTAACCTCTGTGCAAAATTTAAGTCTTTAGACCAAGCAATTTGATGAGGACGTTGATAAGTCAGTCAAAATTTGTCCAATTTTTTTGAGTAACACATAACTTATTCTAAACAGTTTTAGATAAACCCAGTATAGAAATAAACATGAATCAGCAAACAGGTTTTATATCATCGTATTTCAAATACAAATTTTAAGGGCAAATTCTCATGAGAGAAATGAAAAAAAAAGCTATAGGCTACTGTTCAATAAATAATCGATTGTGATATCGATGACTTGAGCGATAATATAAACTTTAATTAAAACTAGAATGTTCTAGGGCATACTATCGCTCAAGTCGTGGCCCCCGGACGCGATAAAATGATGATAATTATATAGACCTTGCATCGTCCGAAAGTAGTCAGTCACTTGACGCTAATCTGTCGGGCGTGTCTCGTTCTGGTGGTCATCATCCTATCTCCATAACTGTGTTATGTTTAAGTTAGACTTTTATTTGAAAAAATGTTTTCAAATCTTTTTACTGTTTTGAAATTTGAAATTATATTTTGACTCCTTCACGTGAACACCCTTGATAGCTGAATTATGGAAATCCTTTCTCAAAAGGTCTTTACACCATAAATGATACAACTGATCAAATTTCACACTCATAGCTTTCGCTGTACGGGTTCGGCAATTTTTTATATTTCTCCCTTTCAAACTCTTTTAACTCCCTTAGGAGTAAAATTTTCAAAAAATGTTACATTAAAGTATTT